>PVJC01042523.1:0-14899 GCA_004026665.1 Murina feae
CGGAGCTGAGCTGAAGGGCTCAGCTTCACTTTCGCTGCTGCCGCAATGGAAAGGGCTGTTTACTCAGGTCCGTGAGTGGCGGCCGCCATGTTGGCTGGGCTAATTTGCATACAGCCGCTCTGATTGGCTGGTGGGCGTGGCTTACCCTGTCTCGGAGAAACGGTTAATTTTAATATTTCGCTTTTATTAGTTTAGATGCCCCTTTCAGAGAACATGTTACAGAGAACTGGAATTTTGTAATTTAAAGGAGGAAATATGATCCCTTTGCATCTTCAATCACTCTTACCCTGTTCTATTTTTCCATAGCACTTAATACTCTTCTAACACATAATTTGCTTACTTATTTTCTAATTATGTGCCTCATTCCGCTAGAATGTAAGTTCTGCTGGGCAGGGATTTTTGTCTACCTGGTTTCTTTATGTATCCCTAGAATTTAGAACAATGCCTGGCACATAGTAGCAGAGCAATAAATATTTGTCAAATAAATGATTTATGTGTCCTTCTTTATAAAGATTTGGTTCCACACTAGGTTTAACGTTAAATAATATGTGTTGATGTCTTTGGCTTAATATTTGAACTGAGTTTTATCTTACTTAGGCACACATCTACGTTCAGTTTTCTACAAACAATCTAGCAATGTTTTCTGTAATGATCTTACCATGATGACCTTCACTATTACTGAAAGAACAATAATTGCCTTAAACCACTTATTTGGCTACATTAAAAAAATTCCTTAAAGAATCCTCTATTTTTCTATGATTTCTTTTGTTCTAAGGTCTTTGTTAATGACTAGGATACCTCTTTTTTTTATTACTCTGTGTTGAGAGAGAGAAAGAGAAACTTGATGTGACAAAAATTGATCACATGCACCCTGACCTGGGATGGAAATCACAATCCACGTATGTGCCCTAACCAGGGATCAAACCCTCCACCTTCTGGTCTATGGGATGATGCTCTAACTGAGCAACACCAGCCAGGGTGACTAGGATGACTTTTGAAAGGTATTCTTTCTCTGTGGGCATTTCTTTGTGATACTTATTACCTGTATCGATTTTACATTCTTTCTAGCTTTTTTTTTTTGATAGTGTGACTAGTCCCTTATCTGTTTATCATTATCACTAGGGGCCTGGTGCACAAAAATTTGTGCACTCAAGGGGGTCCCTCAGCCTGGCCTGTGCTCTCTTGCAGTCTGGGACCCCTATGGGAATGTCCACCTGCTGACGTGCCTGGCTAGCCCACAGTCCCTTCAGGGTTTAGGTCCCTATTGGGGTGCCTGGCCAGCCTGGGTGAGGGCTGAGGGCCGTTTTCAGGCTGTGCACAGCTCCCATTAACCCAATGTCCCAGCGAGGCTGGCTAGAATCAGGTTTCTGGGGTTTATTTATCTTCTATAATTGAAACTTTGTTGCCTTGAGCAGAGGCCCAGCCAGCATAGGCAGGTGGTTTCAACTCCATCACTGGTGCAAGGGAAGCCTCCTGTTGGCTCTACCTCTGTGGCTGCAGGCCGCCATTTTGGCTGGGTTAATTTGCATACAGCTGCCCTGATTGGCTGGTGGGCATGGCTTGGCTGCTGGGCTTGGCTTAGGTATCTCGGAGTGATGGTTAATTTGCATGTTATTCTTTTATTAGATTAGATAATTTTCCTCAAATATCCAGTTATTTTTTTCTCATTTTACTCTTCAAAATTCACAATCACTGAATCTTATGTGTATGTTTGTAACTTTGTAAAATTTTACATCTTTTTTGGTAGGCTTCTGAAATTTCTTCCTATCCTGCTGTCACTTGCTTTTTACTACAGATACTTGGAAAAACTAGGTTACCATGACATTGTGAGTAATGCATCTTTTTGAGAACTTGCTCTGCTCAGAGCTTGAATTTCCTTTCATGGCAACTACAACTTGTGACATCTTAAAAACACTCTTCTTCTCCCACTTCTGTTTCTGCCATTTCTTAATTTTTTCCTACTGAGTAATTTAAAATGTGCATATTGAAGGCACAATACCTGGAGAGTTGTTGTACATATTAATTTTGTATCTGGTTGACAATTTATTTTAGTCAAAAAGGAACTACTATAGTTATGTCCTCTTGGCTTCATATATTATAATAACACTAGAGGGCCAGTGCACAAAAATTTGTGCACTCGAGGCAGGGGAGAGGGGGTGGCTCAGCCCAGTCTGTGCCCTCTTGCAGTCTGGGACCCCTCGAGGGATGTCCACCTGCTGGCTTAGGCCCACTCCCCGGGCATCGGGCCTAAGCTGGCAGTCAGACATCCCTCTGGCAGCCCAGGAGCTCTCAGAGAATGTCCACTTGCCTATAGGGAGCAGGCCTAAGCTGCAGTCGGATCTCCTTAGCACTGCTGAGGAGGCAGGAGAGGCTCCCACCACCACTGTTGTACTGGCAGCCATCAGCCTGGCTTGTGGCTGAGCAGAGCTCCCCTGTGGGAGTGCACTGATGACCAGGGGCAGCTCCTGCATTGAGCATCTGCCCCCTGGTGGTTAGTGTGTGTCATAGTAACCAGTCATTCCCAGTTGTTTTGCTATTAGGGTCAATTTGCATATTCCCCTTTTATTATATAGGATAAGAACTTTTAGATTATGTTTCAAAATAATACTTTCATTATGTTTGTGGCTTATGCCTAAAACATAGTATTAGATTTTCTCCAAACTCTTAGTTTTCTCCACATGAGGTATTCACTAAGATACCTTTTGACCTTTTCTGTCATTACTCCAAAGATATACTGCCATGTATCCTCACATTCCTGGACAATCTAATATAGATCCTTTTATAGTCCAGGGCTATAAAATTCTAATTCAGAATGTAACTTGTTTTGGATGGTGGATACTTATCAACTTTTTTTTTTAAAGAAATCTTTATTGTTGTAAGTATTACATATGTTCCTTTTTTTCCCCCCACTAACCTCTCCCCCCACCAAGCCTTCTCCACCCTATTGTCTGTGTCTATGGGTTATGCATATACACATATGAGTTTATTGGTTGATCTCTTCTCCCCCTCCACCATCCCCTGCCTTCCCTCTGAGGTGTGACAGTATGTCTGATGTTTCTATTTTTCTGGGTCTATTTTTGTTCATCAGTTTATGTTGTTCATTAGATTCCACATGTAATACTCATCTTTCTCTGATTGGTTTATTTTGCTTAGTATAATGCTCTCCAGGTCCAACCATGCTGTTGCAAATGGTAAGAGTTCTTTCTTTTTTATAGCTGTGTAGTATTTCATTGCATAGATATATCACAGCTTTTTAATCCATTCATCTGATGATGTGCACTTGGCTGTTTTTGAATCTGAGCACACAATGGAGTCAAGACAGTCTCTTCAATAAATAGTGTTGGGAAAATTGGATAGATACATGCAAAAAAAAAATAAAATTAGATCACCAACTTACACTATACACAAAGATAAACTCAAAATGGATAAAAGACTTAAATGTAAGACATGAAATCATAAAAATCCTAGAAGAAACCATTGGCAGAAAAAAATCTCAGACATCTCTCATAACAATATGATTACAGATACATCTCCTATGATAATGGAAATTAAGTAGAAAATAAACAAATGGGACTACATAAAAATAAAGAGCTAATCTTTTTTAAAAAATATATTTATTTTTTTACAGAGATGAAAGGAGAGGGATAGAGAATTAAAAACATCTATGAGAGAGAAACATTGATCAGCTGCCTCCTGCACACCCAGTACTGGGGATGTGCCCGCAACCAAGGTACATGCCCTTAACTGGAATCGAACCTGGGACCTTTCAGTCCACAGACCTATGCTCTATCCACTGAGCCAAACTGGGTAGGGCTAAAGAGCTTATCTTGATTGCTATTTTTCTTCAAACTCATTTTAAAGAAGTTTGCACCAAAAAGCAATCTTTTCTTCCTTGGTTGTCAGAACTCAGGTACGCAAATATACGTAATGGTACCAAAATATGAAGGCTAATTCCTTGGATCATATAAAAAGGGGTATCGCTTTTTCAGCATTTTTGCTTCCTGTCAGGTTAAAGTTCAAGTTATTAAGTACTCGAAGACAATTTGAACTCCTTTCATATTAGCATCCAGTTGGGATAGAATTTATTTATCATAGAACATATTAAAATATATATACTTTCTAGATATTCATCACTGTAACAAGAGGTATTATTAGTCATTGTCTTATCATAAATGAGTTTATAATAGAACATGAGAAACAAGATACTGAACAATTGATTATGAAGTAAAGATGATAAAATCTTGGATTGGGTGGTCAAAGGCTAGGGGATAAAGGGCAGATATGGAGGACTTGTTCTGTTAATTCTGTTCCTGAATATTAACACTTTCTTTAACCTTTAGAATTTTGTCTTAGTACACTCCTAGATATGATTTTATTTTTATTGCATAAGTGCAATAATATTTGACATGGGAGTTATAGCTACTAGCATGAATCATGGTTTGAGAGTCCCAGTCTATACCATATGAACTTTGTGACTGCAGCTTCTCTAAATGTTTCTACACGAGATGGAAATAATAGCTATTAGTGCTATAACAAAGCTCAAATAAAACCATGTGATAGATTATAAAGCTCAAAAAATGATACATTCTCTATTAAATTGGTGAGTGTGCATTAACACACATAGCCTTCCTTTTACTTCTTTTTTATTTTAGAATCTAAACATAGAAGATGCATGATTCGCCATTTTACTTTGGAAAACAGCTTTCATTCTTTATCTGGAAATGGCAGCAATCATTCTCTAGTAGATCTAAATGATTGAATTGCAAGGTCAACTGTATTGGTGACTAACTCATTTTCCCTCACCTCCAGGACTGTCTTTTCCCAAGATCAAGCAATTTTCCTGTGTAATGAACTGTATCTGCTAGCAAGTGGCCTAGAAATTAAGAGGTCCAAAGCACCTTCTAAGTCCTCATTTTCTATTTGGTTTCGTGATGTCTTTTGCTGCTATATCACTGATCTAAGGATAAATGCAAAAATGAATAGAACCGCAAAAAAATTTTATATATGGGAAGAAGGAACTTCAATCAATTGTGAATTGTTCAGGGGATAGTTTTCTAGCTAATGGGTTGTCAAATTTTTTGCACCAAATGCTTCTTTCTGGTTGATAGCCTTTTGATCAGTTCAAGGCTGACTAGCAATTGGAAGTGGAGCAGATGCAACAAGGACAGGCTTTAAAACCAATATCAACCAACAAAAGTGGATTTTAGTGGTTCAATTTATGACCATAACATATGCAAAGTCTGGAGAAAATGAGTTCAAGAGAGGATATATAAAAGGGATCCTTGGAGTTGACTAAGAGCAAGCAAGAATTTCAACTCATAAAAATTCAAAGAATTATTAGTCATTTACCAGTAAAATATCCAGTTACAAACTTAATCAGAATCTAAATGAAACAAAATCTGTTCTTTTCCTAATAAGGGAATTTTAAATAAACAAACTCACACTTATATGTTTTTTGTTATACTAGGCATGAAATAACTTGAACAGGACTCAAGATCCAGAGGCGGAATGGTTATTGGTTTAATCCAATATGGAATTTACTATGTATTTATATATGTTCTTCATTAGTCCATTTTACTGTTTGCCGAGATATATATATTCTAAAATTTAGAGCAATTCATATATTTTCAATCAGTGTGAATAAGCTACCATTTTTCAAAAATTTTTAATCATGGGGACACAAAATCTCACATATTTCTAGTGCATATACAGGGTGGAGCAAAAGTAGATCTACAATTGTTCATATGGAAAATAACACAATAATTAATAAATGATAAAACAAGAATAAACTGTTTCTCATCCTCACAACTATAAACCTATGTTTGCTCCACCCTGTATGTAAGGTAATCTGGAGGACAGATTAGAATCTGAATGGGGAGTATGTTAGCTTTTATACATTAGGCTAAGGTAAACATAATAGTAGAAAAAAACCCAGCAAGTTTAAAAAACATATTGAAGATTATTTTTTATATTCATTCATTTATCATAATTTTGAGGCCTGCCATGTACTAAGGTAGTTTCTAGGACACTGAAAAACCATTACCATAAAGTATAGGCAGAAACAATTTTATTAATTATTTTAAACAGTGGAAATACTGTTTTATACTGCTGAAGTCTTAACAACAGTATTATACTACTTGTCAATATAATCTGGAAGGCTGTTCTTCATCAGTGCTTCATTTGTATAGCCACAGCTCTTATCTGTATGGCTTTTCCTTGCCAAATTATTCCTTTAGAAATTATCATTCAAGAGAAAAAAGTTATCTTAATGTTGGGTGCTCACTTTTTCTTTTTTGTCACAGAACACTGACATCTTGCATAATGTGGATCCTCCTGACTTAAAAAAAATTCATGGCTTACAACTGCTTTCAAAATAAGGTCCAAATTCTAAGCATTTTTATATGATCAGGTGCTTCCTACCGCTGCAGCCTCATCTAGATTTTAGATCAATTAGTACAGGGACCTTCATTCCACAAATAGTTATTGAATAAAATAATCCTATCTAATAAAAGAGTAATATGCAAATTGACCATCACTCCAACACACAAGATGGCCAGCGGGGAAGGGCAGTTGTGGGCAATCAGGCTGGCAGGGGAGGACAGTTAGGGATGACTGGGCTGGAAGAGGAGGGCAATTGGGGGCAATCAGGCCTGCAGGGGAGGGAAGTTGGGAGGGACCCAAGCCTGCAGGGGAGGACAGTTGGGGGGGACCATCCCTGAAGGAGAGGGCAGTTAGAGGTGACCAGGCCTGCAAGGGAGGACAGTTAGAGGTAACCAGGTCAGCAGGGCAGGGCAGTTGGGGGGAACCAGGCTTGCAGTGGAGGGCAGTTGGGAGGGGGGACTAGTTTGGCAGTGGAGGGAGTTGGGGGAAACCAGGCCTACAGGGGAGGGCAGTTAAGGGTAACCAGGCCTGCAGGGGAGGGCAGTTGAGGGCAATTGGGCTGGCAGGGGAGGGCAGTTAGGGGGGACCAGGCTGGCAAGGGAAGGAAGTTAGGGATGACCGGGCCGGCAGGGGAGGGCAGTTGGGGGCAAACAGGCCAGCAGAGGAGTAGTTAGGTGTCGATCAGGCTGGCAGGGGAGTGGCTAGGGGGTGATCAGATTGGCAGGCAGAAGCAGTTATGGGCAATCAAACAGGCAGGCAGGTCAGTGGTTGGGAGCCAGCAGTCCTGGATTGTGAGAACAATGTCTGACTGCCGGTTTAGGCCCGATTCCGCCGGGATCAACCTAAACGGGTAGTCAGACATTCCTTGAGGGGTGCCAGATTGGAGAAGGTGTATGCTGGGCTGAGGGACACTCCCCCGCCCCCGCAATGCACAAATTTCATGCACTGGGCCTCCAGTTACTATATAATATTCTCTGACAACTTTCTAAGTACCAGATTTCTCACACACACACAACAGAACATGAGTATATACTTGGTCAATGAATGGCATTTACATCACATTTAAATTTAGTGTTGTAATTAATTGAAGTATAATTCTTGGTTGATAATAAATATGGTGAAAAAATACATTTTATTTATATATGTGTATTACTCAGGGACCTGGCAGTAGACAGGTGACACACTCAAAGGGTAAACTGAAAAGACTCTGATGAAGAGACTTGTATGTAGGCATTAAGGGAATCAATAGAGTATAAAGTACCCAAGGACTCACAATTGGAGGAAGCCTTCCTAGGCTGAAGGAATGAATGGAAAAATCCATTTCTAAAATTGCCAAGAACTGTAGCCAGGGTACAGGGTTGTCTTATTAGAGCCATGACCTTAGGTAGAGGAATGAAGTTACTGTCAAAATATAGACAAGCAGGAAGGAGTATGAGGAAAGGTGAAATAAATATTCTGATTTCTTTATGTTCTTCCTCTGATCATTTGGCAATGCCTCCAAAGTAGCTGAAATCAAATAGAAATAAGAGGGTAAAGGAACCTAAGTGATGTGGTTCATAGAAATCAACCTCTCAGAGCATGGAAAGGCAGAGAATGGACTTTGAAGGATAGAGAATAACCAGCATAATATGAAAAAGCAAAGCTTTGTAAAGCTTGAATAATTAAAAGACGAAAAAATAAACAAACTAACAAACAAAAAGAGAAAAGGAATTGATCCAAACAGAGCTGTGTCAAACCTGAGACAAAGAAAGATGGCAGAAAATAGTGATTAAACAGTAAAACAGTAGAGAGGCACAGTGTGTGATCTCTTTATTTAAGTAGGACAAAGAGAGTGAGCAAATAAATAAAAAATAAATTAAAAAAAAACAACATTTACAGGGAACTCATACAACTTAACAAAAGAAAGATAAACAACCCAATCAAAAAATGGGCAATGGATCTAAATAAATACTTTTTGACAGAAAACAGAAAGAAGGCCAAGAGACATATGAAAACATGCTCGAAGTCACTAATCATCCAAAAGATGCAAATCAAAATGACAATGTAGTACCATCTCACACCTGTCAGAATGACTATGATCAACAAATCAACAAATGACAAATGCTGGCGAGGATGCAGAGAAAAAGGAACCCTCGTGCACTGCTGGTGGGAATGCAGGCTGGTGCAGCCACTGTGGAGAACGGTATGGAGTTTCCTCAAAAAACTAAAAATGGAACTCCCATTTGACCCAGTGATCCTACTTCTAGGAATATATCCCAAGAAACTAGAAACACCAATCAGAAAGGACATATGCACCACTATGTATATAGAAGCACAATTCACCATAGCTAAGATTTGGAAACAGCCTACGTGCCCATCAGCAGATGAGTGGATTAAAAAACAGTGGTACATCTACACAATGGAATACCATGCTGCAGTAAAAAAGGAGTTATTACCATTTGCAATAGCATGAATGGAGCTGGAGAGCATTATGCTAAGTGAAATTAGCCCATCAGAGAAAGATAAATATCACATGATCTAATTTATAGAATATAATGAACAAAATAAGCTGATGAACAAAAATAGAAACAGAGACAGAGAATCATCTATCAGAATGTCAAACCTCAGAAGGAAGGTGGGGGGTGGGGTTAAGGGTGAGAGATCAACCAAAGGACTTGTATGCATGCATATAAGCCTAACCAATGGACACAGACAACAAGGGGGTGAGGGCATGAGTTGGGGGGTAATGGGGGCTAAGGACACATATGTAATACCTTAATCAATGAAGAAATTAGAAGTCAAATAAAATAGAGACATGAAAGAATTAGAAGGTTCTGACACAAGGTGTGTCATTTTTAGTTGTTGTTAAAGCAGAAATTTATTAGAATCCATTAATATAGTGTTTTATAGAGAAAAAAATATGTACATAGTCCTCAACATTCAGGCAATGAACTCTATTCTCAGAAGTGTTTTGTGAGAAGAGCAAATTCTTTGCACCCCCTCCAAAAAGATACTTTTGTTTATGCTTCTGAGAATGATGCATTTATTACACCAGGTCTCAAGAACAATCTTTTGAGATCCCCAAACCTCTGCAGAGTGAAGAAAACCTCCAGAATGCAGTCTTCTCACAGAAGTATAATGCAAGAGACATATAAATGGCCATTTCAGAGGAGTGCATGCACATCTGACAGGCCATGAGAAGAGCTTGAGGGCCCAGCTGGGCAGCATGTAGCTGTGGAGCATGGCCTCCAAGGACCTGTTCCTTTTCTGAGGTTCAGACTCTGGGAGGGTGCCAGTCACTTCACTAGGTGCTTTGCCCAAAGACACCTGCTATAACTACAAACAACTTTTGTCAATTTCCATTTCTGCTGCTTCTTCCTCTTTTTCTTGGTCATCCATGCTTTCAAAAGTGTCCTCTAATATCTCTTCTATGATCCCAGCCTTCATCATCTCTTTGGACAGCTCCCGTATGGTGGCCTGAATTTCTGGGATCTTCGCAAGACTTTGCATGACCTTCATCACTTCTGTGCTCTTTTGCAGGGAACCAGTCACTCACATGAGTTCATGTGAGCTTTGGATGCATAGAGCTTGCTTACAGCCTTTGTTGTCCTAATCAACTCCTTGGCCATGACCACACAGAGGTCTTTCTGACCCTTCTTGACAGTATCTTTCACAGATAATTTCTTTTTTTTTTTCTTCTCTTTGACTATCACTTATTTGCCTATCAACTCTCATTTCCTTTCTTATCTTCAATAACCACTCATTACCAGCTATTTGGGTTTTTCCAAACAGCCCTATGGCTTATTGAATTTGTCTTGCCCTCTCTGGCAGGTCATGGGTAGCTGGGCAGCCATCTGGTCGGGGCCAATGAGAGAAAAGCAGGGTATGTCTTATTACCAATTTTTTATGTGAATTTACATCGAAAAATATATACATATTTTGTTAATTCTCACCCAAGGCTATTTTTTCCATTAATTTTTAGAAAGAGTGGAAGGGCTGAGGAGGGGATAAGGGAGAGAAGGGGGGAGAGAGAGACAAACATCAATGTGGAAGAGACACGTCAATTGGATCAAACCTGCAACCCAGGTATGTGCGCTTGATTGGGAATTGAACCCGTGACTCTTTGGTACAAGGGTGGACATTTTAACCCCTGAGCAACACTAGCCAGGTCCGCTGGACATATTTTAAATACATGTACTCCAAGGATTGAATAGTGGCAGTGACTGTAACTGCAAATCTGTGGAATATAGAAGGCCAGGGCTGTAGGTTAAACTATAAGCCAACAGACATACCCTGTAAGAGAACCAGTCAGCTGCTAAAAGAAGTTAAAATGCCATAAAAAGTAAATATATGGAGACAAACGGGGAAAAACAGTAGAAACCATACATTGGATTTCTGATATCATGATAACCAACTAAAAATACATTCAAATACAAAATACGCATGTTGCTCTCTCTCTAGTACAAATTACCTACCTATAGCTGTTGTTTAGTATAGAAAAAATGTTCTCATATTCATAGAGGATATCAATATTAGCAACTATAATATATCTTCTGTGGAAGTGGGCTTTTAAAGCAACTTTTAATTGTGATTTTATGGAAAAGATTCGTTTTACTTTTTGGATGTTCATTAACATCCTTCAAACCTCTATGTATATACTTATATTTCTCTATATTAGACATGTTCCTGAAATATTGTACCCAAAATAAGAAGCTCCATTTCACTCACATATTAAAAATAGAAGCCTTATTCCACAGAGAGGGAACTACCATTTTGTGGTACAATAAATAATAAAATCACATGAAGGTCTGGGGAAAACGTTTGTCCTCATTATTCCTTCCTGGGAGGCTTTATTCATAGGTCCTAAAGAAAACTGTCGATTCTGCATCACCCTACAGTCATGTTTCCATCCTGACTCAGTCATTGTAGAATTCGGTAGGACTGCAGGCAGTAAAATGAGCATTGCTCTGTATGTGAACCACACACCCAGAGTCACTATTGAGCCAAGGACTGAGGAGCAACTTCAGGGGATTTTAAATTCTGTACTCTGATGGTTTCAAATTTATTCCTTTTCCTTCAAACCTTTAATATTAAAATCATATAAACACATTTAATTAAATTAACATGATTAATATTTTATCCTTCCAGGAAAATAATCTATTTTTTATTCTGATGAAGACTGTAGAAATATGTTATACTTCTCAAATGTGTTCAGGAACTTAGGTACATGGAAATCATAGGCTCCATGCGGAAAATCATGAGATACCTATATTTTAAGTTTAAAATAATTTTATGTCAAAATTTACACTCTCATACATGAATATAATATGGAAAGCAAATAGTAGGTGCAAAGGACTCATGAAAAAAGTATAGAAAAGAACTCAATATTGAAAATATTCTACCCATTTACATTTTTTCCCTGTACATTTAAAAATTTTCAGAATTCCTCTCTTTCAGTATATATTCCCACTGTACATTAGAAAGTGTTAACATTTTTTGACATAAAATAGCATATATTGAATATATATTATATGATGAACTAAAATTAAAAACCAACAACACAGAATACATGTTAAAATCTTACTATCCCTATATTTGATTTAAATAAACCTGAATTTTAGTAAATGTATTCCTTTTCTAAATTTATTCTAAAGATTTTTCCAATTTTTTAATTATAATTGAGGCAAGAACCGTCACATATGTATCAGGTATAAAGCAGCAATTTATTCTGAGATTTACTTTTGTCTTTTTCCTTTCCAGTCTAAATTTGAATAATTTTGGGAACATTTACACTAAATAAAATATAGTAATCAAATGTTCAATTTATAACATACATAAGTATTACAGGATTTTACAAAATTGAAATTTTTTATTAGAAGAGTTGAGATACCAATATTTCCTGTGCATATTTAAAAACATGAGTGAAAAGAGTTAATCATTTGAGGAAAATGATTATGGGGAAACTAAAATTAAGAGCATTGTCTCAAAATAAATCAGGATATAAATTACAGTAAGTGACTTTTACATCCATTTTTTCAACTGCTCCTAAGAACTAATGTGAAGGTAGATAAACAATCCTTAGTTTAGCTAAGGACATATTTAGAACAGGTCAAAAATATTAATTTATTTAGGAAATACTGAGTACCTACTACTTGACTAGGCACTCTGCTAGGTGCTGAGGGCATAGACATGAACAAGCAGGGGGAAAAAAAGGTATCTTTCCGCATGGAGTTAAATCTAGCCCGAGATAACTAAATCAGTAAGCACTTAGGGAGAAAATGATTTCTATTAATTTGCCCCTTCACTTTGTCTCTGATTTCAAGGTGAGGATGAACAACGAAGGAAACCTAGGAGGGAGGTACAGGATGGACATTTCATGAAGAGCAAACAGTATGTGTGATATTTCCTAAATTTAAGAATAATTAAGATGTGTGCCAAAGTTAGAGAGCTTTTTTCCCCCCTTTGGATTGGAAAGTAGGAATTAGGTAGGAAACTTACCACTTGAACCAAGCAAAGCATGGATTCAGTTCTGGTTCTAACACACACAAGTTCAGTTAACAATGTGTTGAGGAAAGCAAGAACTGCCTGTACTTAAAATGATCATCAAGAATAATAATTCTAGTTTTGGCACTGAAGGCTAGAGTTAATATATAGACATACTAGATAACAAAGCATATTTATAATCCCATTGCACAAACCAATAATGTATTCACTTTTCAAAATGCCAAAGTAAATGTGGGTGAGAAAATTTTCACCTATATTCAGGATTAGACTAATTTTAAATTATGGACTTCAGCTGTAAATTTATTTCAGTTGAAAGGTTTGAAGAGATTATTAATGAATCGTCTAAAATTATGGAGGGTATTTAAAATATTATCCTATATAATAAAAGCCTAATATGCTAAGTGTCCAACTGTTCGACCATTCGACCAGTTGCTATAATGTGCACTGACCACCAGGAGGCAGACACTTTGATGTTAGTTTGCTGCTAGGTCTAGCTGATTGGGACTAGGCGAGATTGGCCAGACACACCCTGGAACTCTCCATGGTCTCTCCATGGCCCCAATCATGCACCGGTAGGGTCCCTGACAAACCGGTACTCCTTGGGGGATGTCAGAGAGCCAGTTTTGGCCTAATCCCCACAGGCCAGGCTGAGGGACTCATGGTACATGAATCTGTGCACTGGGCCTCCAGTTTTAACATAATAAAGACTCCTGCATAGGTAGGACAAAAATTGCAGACATAAATTTGTTGAGCACCTACTGGGTGACAGCACTCTGCTGGGCAACTACGTTATTTCTAATCATCTATATGTCGTTTCAGTTTTCTCGATTTCTCTACCAATAATTCTTACAGTGTTAACTTACAACTATATTATCTGAAATTCAGCTCAGCTCATTTATTCCATATGGTCCCCAAATCATTTCCCCATTGGAGAGGAGGGAAAAGCCAACTACTACTGACTACCTAAGAGGACTTCCCTTGGTATTTGTGGTATTATCTATATGGCCTTTCAGAAAGCCCCCAAACTGGTACCACGCCAGGGACTTGAGATAAAATCTGCAATCTGTCTCAAAGACCACATTTTTTCAGTCGTGCTTCTTGCATTAAGGACCTTACAGCAATAACTGCCCATTTAGGTGGTAAATTGTGGCCTGTTTTCATCTTAACTCTGAACCTTGATGCCCATGGACCCCAACTCCTGAGACTACCCTAAGGGGAAAGCTGGGAGGAGCTCAGAAAGCAGGTCGGCGGGCGGGGCAGGCCAAGGCCACAGCAGGTGAGCCTGCAGCGGATGAGGAAGTGAGACAGGGATGGTGTGGGTATTAGTCATTCCGCTTTACTGCCAAGGTGGCTTTCAAGCGGAACTTCTAGTCTCTCTGTCGATCCAGCTCAACTCCTAATTGAAATCACTTCCCATCCCGGTTCGCTGGGGGGAAAACCATGCGTCCGTGTAAGGGAAGAGTCAGGACAGTGGGGTCAGACAGCCTCTCGGGTGACGTCGAGTGTCCTTGTCGTCAGAGGCCCAGCTTCCCAAATTAGTTCCTCGCGGGTTCCTCAAACCTGCGTTCCCCCTCATCCGGGAACTCCCCGGGGTGCCCTGAACAGGACCCGCTCCGGAGCCCCAGGGGCGCAGAGCGTAGGAACGCTGCGTGGGAGCAGGGCCCAACCTTCAGGCAGAGGGGGGACAGGTTGCTCACGTTCCTCTGCGGGCACAGGGTCCCGGGAATCAGCCAGACCCAAGAGTGGCCCAGGTCGCGCGGCGGGCGTGGCCCGTCCGACGACGAAAGCCGCAGAGCCTCCTACTTGACCTTTCTCACTCCGACAGCCTGCCGCGCTCGGACCCCATCCCCACAGTTTCCTAGGGTCCCCCCTCCCCAACCCCGTGACAACTGAGGGAAAAGTTTCCCTCGCCCCTCAATTCAAACTCGGCTGTTTCCACGGTGGCCGCAAACCGTCCTCTCCCTAGCAACAAGGTTCCGGCCGTAGAGCGAGCAGCGCTAGGTGTAAGGAAGGTGATGTCGTAAAGCCTTGAGTG
>PVJC01042524.1:0-14902 GCA_004026665.1 Murina feae
ACCAGCAGATGCGGTATCTGGTGAGAGCCCACTTCCTCATTGACAGTTGTCTTCTCCCTGAAACTTGTATGGCAGAAGGTGGCAAGAGAGTTCTGGGGTCGCTTTTATAAGGGCACTATAGTAGGTCCTTGGGTTATGTCGGAGATCCGTTCCTGCGGCGCATCGTAATGTGATTTTCGCCGAAGTTGGAACCCACCTCCATAAGCACCTACATCACTCACATGGAGTATATACATAGCAGTAATGAAGTGAAACAGTAAAAAAAAAAAGGTAACAACTCTTGATCTTTACTTGTGGTAAATAATAAAAAACATAAAGCACATATATACATACGTCGAAATGACGGAACTTTTTTTTAATAAATACTGTAAATGGGAGATGGCAACGTAACCACAAAATGACATATGTCTAGTCCAACATAACCCAAGGACTGCCTATAATTCCATTCACGAGGGTTCTACTCTCAAGACTTAATTTCCAAAGATTCCCTCACCAAATACCATAACATTTGGGATTAGGTTTCCAATTTATGAATTTTTGGAGAAGGAACACAAATATTCACCTATAGCAATATGTGTATATCTAAAATTACATGTGTGTATATACATGCATATATAAAAATGTATATGTGAGTATATGTATATGTGTATGTATGTATGTATAGAAAGATAGATTATAGTAGAGATTGATTTTAAGGAACAGGCTTATGCCACACAATTGTGGGGGCTGACAAGTCCAAAACATGTAGAATAGTAGGTTGGCAGAGAGGAAAATTCAGGGAAGAGCTGCTATGGAGGTAGTGAGTCTGACATCTGTAGGGTAAGAAACTAAGACAAGGTTTCTATATTGCAGTCTTTTTTTTTTTTTTCTTTGAATTTATTGAGGTGGCATTGGTTAATAAAATTAACCAAATGAAGTGTATAATTCTATAATACATCATCTGTATATTGTATGTTCACCACCCAAAATCAAGTTTCCTTCCATCACCACTTATCCCCTTTACCCTCTTCTCACACCCTCCTTTGGTAATCACCATACTGTTATCTTTGGGTTTTTTTTTACTTAATCCTTTCACTTTTTTTTAACCCAGTCTCCCAACTACCCTCCCTCTGATAGCTGTCAGTTTGTTCTCTGTATCTGTATGTTTCTATGTTGTTTATTAGTTTATTTTGTTCATCAGATTCCATATATAAGTGAAAAAATACGGTATTTGTCTTTCTCTGAGTGACTTATTTCACTTAGGATAATACTCTCCAGGTCCATCCATGTTGTTATAAAAGGTAAGATTTCCTTCTTTCTTATAGCTGAGTAGTGTTCTATTAAGTAAATACTAGAGGTCTGGTGCACAAAATTCGTGCATGGGGGTGTTCCCTCACCCCAGCCTGCACCCTCCTGCAATCTGGGACCTCTTGGGGGATGTCCAACTCCTGGTTTAGGCCCAATTGCCCCTGCAGGATCAGGCCTAAATCAGCAGTCGGACATCTCTATCATAATCTGGGACTGCTGGCTCCTAACCGCTTGCCTACTTGCCTGCCTGATCACCCCTAACAACTCTCCTGCCTGCCTGATCACCCCTAACCACTCTGCCTGCCTGCCTGATCACCCCTAACAACTCTCCTGCCTGCCTGATCACCCCTAATCATTCTGTTTGCCTCCCAAACTGCCCCTAATTGCTCACGTGCCTGATCACCCCTAACCACCTCTGCCTTGACCCCCGCTGCTATGGCTTCATCCAGAAGGACATCCAGAATGATGTCTGAAAGGTCATATTATGCTTTTATTATTATAGATACCACTGCTTTTTTATCCACTCATCTACTAATGGCACTTGGGCTGCTTCCAAACCTTTACTATTGTAAATAAGGCTGCACTGAACATAGGGGTGCATACATTCTTTTGAATTAGTGTTTCGGGTTTGAAATATAATCAACTTTCCATTTTTAAGAGGAAATAATCCTTCGAGATTAAAATGTTGCTCCTTATCCTTTTCATTCACACTATCTACTCTTTGGCCATTTTACTTTCTACCAATTCATTCTTCATCCAACATAGGGAGAGAAAAAAGGGAGGTGAAAATGAACAGCTTTTTCCTTTTCATTAGCACTTCATATAATACCTAATTCAAAAATTGGCAGCATTTTGCCACCAGTATATCTGGTATAATTTGGGTAGAATTTGCATATTCTAACAGACCATTCTGAGACCATTTCTAGGTCAAAATTGTATAATTAGCACCTTTAGGAATTTCTTTCTCTTCCTTATCAATAATTACCTCTGACCTAAGTAAGCTACACTGAAGATAGACATAAAGAAAAAGAAACTGACCAAATCGACATGGGAGGATTATATCACCTGTCTGGGAAAATGAACGCCCTCAAATCTTTAAAAGAGAACTGCCCCTGAAGTATGATACTAAGACTGATAGTAGAGAATCTGAGACATGCATGCCAACTTAGAAATAAAGAATATAATCCTATTCTTTTACATACTTTTTATTAAACCTACTGATTCACCTATTAAGTCATTATATATACAAAAACAATAATATCCAGAGTTCCTAAAATATTTCCAACATATTCAACTTAGGGATCCAAGATTCTGAACATGCCATCACCAAAAAAAATTGCAAACCTAAAAAACAGAAAAGAAAAAAAATTAAACAATGTCAAAAGGAAAAGACTTTCTTAGAAAAGGTCAGTATTTACTTTTATAATTTTCAAAATGACATTTTAAAATTTGCTTTTTTCTCATCTTACAATTATAAGTCTAATATTAAAGTCTTGCTTTAAAAACAAGGCAGTTTACTTATAAGAAAATAAATATTAAACTATACTCATACACATCACCTATTTAACACTTACTGGGTCAAAATACTTTTACCCTTACAATTTCAGGCTTTAAATTAAAGTGGCATTAGTTCTGTCTTTATCTTCTCTTTAAAAACTACCATTATGGTGAAAGACATTCAGGTAGATAAATAAAAATACTGATTTTATTCCTGTGTAACTAATACCTCCAAAAATATATTTTTAGCCAATTAACAGTGGTTAAAGACTTTGGCCTTCTATCACATTAACTTTCAGTATATTAAATAGGAAATATAATTTTCAAAGTTCTTCCAACCTCCAAAAGGGTCAACTATTATTTTGGAGAAAAAAAAAACTTTGGGTAAATAATGAGAATTTCTAAAAAATAAAAAGAATTATTAATCATAAAAACATTAATATACAAAAGTGTACTACTATACAAAGAATTATTCTACTACAGGCGTAAAAACCGTGCCATTTAGCCCTAGCTGGTTTGGCTCAGTGTATAGAGTATAGGCCCTCAGACTGAAGGGTCCCAGGTTCGATTCTCATCAAGGGTGCGTACTTCAGTTGCAGGCTCAATCCCTGCCCCTTACCAGGGAGCACATGCTGAGGCAACCAATTGATGTGTCTCTCTCAAACCAACGTTTCTCTCTGTCTCTCCTGCTCTAAAAATCCTTGGGTGAGGATTAACAAAACAAATAAACAAAAAACCATGCTACTTAAACCAATCTATTCAATTTTTCCATAGAAAATCAAGAGTTCAGAGTTCACATTTCCAGAAGAATAAAACACATCAGGCAATAAGGTAAAACAAAGAAAAAACCTATTGTACATTGTTTTTCTTTAGAACAAGGCTAGTCTGGCTTATTTTAAGTATAAATTGAAATCACAGATATAAAATCATTCTGCTCTCAGTCCAACTAAACAGTGCTAGATTTACATGGCATGTGAATAGTCTGTCATCACAGAAAACCACAATACACAAATAAAACACATTATATAAATGTTAAATCACTCAACATCTGAAAAGATACTGTTTGTAAAATGCCATTGGCAATACTGTTTGCAAGAAAATACTGTTCATAGAGAAATAAGGTCATGTATAGAACTATAGTGACAACTAAGTCCCTAGAAAAAAATAAGCATGATTTTAAAAATATATAGAAATGTCAGTTCCATAGAATTTGCCCTCTGTATTATTCTCTAGAACAGGTTGACAATTTCATTTTCCTAGTATCTCGTCGATTAAACGAATGCATAATTTAGGTTGATAAGTAAACTTGTGGTACTGTTTTTGCTATTAACACTGCTACATGTAGAAGAGGAAATGAAATAACATAAAGAACCATTTAGTCTGAAAGAATGGGTTAGTATAAAATCTAAATTTGGGCAAAGAACCTACATGTAGAATGCTATTCCCAGAAGATCTAAAGCCTAGTAACTGCCTTATAAGCCTTGCTATGTCTACATATTTAACAGGATATGGTCCATTGGAGTAAACTTAATACGGACAAGTACCCACCCCCATAAAAATGTTTTACTATAATGAAAAAAAAGTACTATTACCTTCAACTATAAAATATATTTTGAACTAAAAAACATATAGTAATTAAAACAAAGTTAACTGATACAACTAACATTCTTAATAGGTACTTTACATTTTAAAAAGAAAAAATAACACACATATATAAAACATCAAAATTCTTTATGAAGAGAAGAGAAAATTTTGGCAAGAATCCTTACTTTCTAGCTGAAAAAAACTTATGAGCCATTTAAGAGCAAACCCTACTGCTTTTTAAAGGAGGAAAATGATTTCAATCTGCAAATTTATAATGGCTCAGGTGTCTCCATGTAATAAGTGTTTTGTTGCTAGTTAAATAGCTCAGTAGAGCTCACTTTTTAAAAAGTGTGTTTTAACAACTCTAAAAGATTTAATTGATCCTTTTGTTATGCATTTGAACCAGTTCAGTTAGGACTTGTCAGCATGTTAGTACCTTTTGTTCACAACCTTAAAACAATTCTTTCATTTTAAAAAGGAAGGAATTGGGTAGGAGAACAGGCATGGAAAAACATGAAGGCCTCTCTTTCTCTTAGGTTTTGCCATTACCATTCGGTTTGAAGTGGTTTCAGGACGAGGCGATCGCACACACCTTCTAGTCAGAAATCAGATGGCCTCAAAACAACCTCATTGTCAGTCTTAGGCCTCATGTCTTTCGCTTAGAGCTAAAAATAAAAATACATGTGAGTGAATGAATAATCATGGAATGAAATTGCCAACATGATACTATAATACAAAACATTAAAAGCCAATTTTTATCACAGAAAGATGAAAATGTACACATTTGTATCCAGAGCATCACCATCCTGTTTAGAATGGAAGGGTGCTCTCCCCATCCCATTAGCTGCTGGGTATAATAACAATTTAATTCCAAGGTGATACTACAAAGCTAGAGTAAATATTTTATTCGTCTTTTGAGGCTATGGAACGTTCTTTTTTTTTTTACAAAGTTAAATATTACAATATCATTAATGAAACTAATGACTTTAGACAGCAATTTAGCTCTTCTTTAAGCATATAAATCAAGGCAAGGAAAAAAATGTGGTAGGCAGTCAGAAAGACATGAGCAGAGCAAAGATGATATGCCAGGTACTACTGAGAAGGTCACCAGAGGGAAAGCCCTGGGTGCCCCACAAAGGGCAAAACTGGGAAAACAAGGACCTCTCCCAAGGGCAACCTTTCCTCCCCTAGCATATGGCTTGCATATCTGTCAAGCAGTCTAGACCCTCCCCTGACCTTTCCTCTCCTGGCATGTTGCTAGTCATGCAGCAGACCACTTGGAAGAGGAACAAGGGGCTAAAGACTAGCCTCACCAGACTCCCAAGTGGGCTTTGAAGCATTAATCCCTAGGGAGAACACTGTGTTTCAGCTCCAGGCTCAGAAAAACAACAAAACCAGACAAGCGATGCCATGGCTGACATCAGAACTCTTGCCCTAGCACTGGCCAATTAGTGGAGACCACAACTTTGAAGAAACACACCTGAAAAAATGATGGCTGCTGAGTATTTGAAGGCACATATTTTCTCCACCTCCAACCCCCCTCCCTCATCCTTTCCCTAACCTCTTCCTCAGCTTTATTTTCCTTGCCTTTCTCTCCTGAACTCTTTTGCCTCTGTAATTTGTTTCTTGAGCTCATTTCTTCTGCAGCTCACTTTTTCTACCTCTGTGACTTTCTCTTACAGTTTGAATCTTGGCTCTGAATTATTTCTTAGTCAGAACTCAAGTCCCGAGGTTGCTAATCAAGTTCCAGTCTGACACCACCAGTCTGGTGCCGGTTCACCACTGACAGAAAGGGTAATATTGAACCAGAACAATGGTCTACCCTGAGAAATATATTTTTGACTGTTTGGAACTCCTAGTTGCAACAACAGTGGTAGTAGTACAGGACAAACTAATCCGTTTCTACAATCAAAGTAAGGCATTCACTAATTCAACAAATATTTAATGTTTCTAAGCTCTGCAAGTCAAATGCCAAATATGAAAGATGTGCTTGTGAACCTCACAAGTGGAGTGAGTCCTAGTCTCCATTACCATATTTTGGTCTTAAGTTTGGTCTTTCATGCTAAAGAAACAGAATATACCTTATTTCTATGTCTCCCTGACAGGAAGAGGGCTGTATATGTCACAACAGAATGAAACTAGGATTTAAAACAAAATCCATTGAGAAGCCTGAAGTTGCATGTGACCTCCAGGCATCATTTGGTCTCTTTAGTGTGAAGCTTATGTTTTTAAAATCCTGTATTTATCCTGATAATTAATTCTTCGTCATTTGGAGAATACTGATAGTTTCAATCTCAAATATAAATCTCAGACTATTTTGTAAGGCTAAAACAGTCAAGCACCTTCAAAAAAATCACTTAATGTAAAAGTACTTAATTCAACTGAAGCCATAATTTAAAATTCAGAAAGTCTGTGCAAGTTATACTTAAAGAACTGGCCCCTAACTATAATGTAATGAAAACAAATGTTTATGAATTTTTTATACCATTCATATACATCCATTAAATTAAATAGAATACATTATCACTAGAGTCAATACCATTGATTGTTTTGCATTTCTCCTCTGGTTCCAAGTATACCAATTAAATTCTTTAATTTTGTGGGAATATGGTATATTACACAAAAATATATATATAGGCATCTGATTCAATTTAAGCTCTGTGTTCATCTTAAATCAAAAGTAATAAATAAGCTAGCTGAGAAGTATATTTATCACTTTTGATTTACCTTCCACAACTTTTTACATTAAGTCCAACTAAATTTAATCTAGACAAATGTTACAAAGTGCTTTCACTCAGAAGTTTATAGGTCTTAAAGCCAGCTGTGTACTCCTAATACTACACTGAATCTTCTCAATTCTCATTAACCAATTACTCAGCTTCTGAAATGACTTCTATCCTGAGCTTGAAAGCACTAGCTGTCACTGATTTTTAACCATCCACTTCTCTCAGTATTTTGCTTAATATTTTGTACATAATAAGTACTCAAAATTTACACCTCTGACAAGTCATCCTGGCAGAAAATAGGCTGCTAAAAAGTTAATTACAACAGAACAAGAATACAACCATATTTAATAAGATTCTCTATTAGAAGCATATTTGAAATGGCCTTAATTTATGGATTTGCTTCATTTTTTCTCTAAGTGACGAAATATTTATGAACTCAAACAAGAAATTTTTTAAAATAAATGTCCTAGTAAAATTTGATTAGCTCATGGACACAACATTCAGATCATGGAGCCGGCTATCTCTGTGCTTATTAATTAGCACAGTACCTAGGTGTATGGCACCATGTATTTTCACCTTATTCTGCTAAGCGGGGCAAGATATCAATTTGCTAGGTTCAACATTTAAAGCCTCTGCCCATATTCCATTAGAATTATTGATACAAACTTAGAAAGGAATATAGTATTTGTTTATTTTAAAAAGTATACTACAATATACTTTTTAACTATACTTCAATGAAGAAGTCCAAAAAATAAAATAAAAACAAATATACATCCTCTACCATGAGCTGTTGATATTTCAGTTGTTTTATGACTACAGGATGGTCTGAGTTTTGCTCAGAATCAACCCATCATAAATTAAAGTTAGATATTTTCTATACAAATAAAAATGTACTTTCGTCAATGTTGTACAAAATTCCCATATGATATGTATTTTATAACCAAGAGAAAGAATTCTATAAAATTCTAAGATACTGATGTATTTTAAATTCTAATTTGCTTCATCCTCCATTTTCAAATGGCTTAAAAACCAGATTTGGTACATTTTGCAGTTTCATGTGTATACACATCAGAATGTTTGTGCTTTCCAGTGTTTAATTTTCTTAGCGGATTTGGATATTCTAGGCCTTTGATGTATCAAAGTCCTGCTAACAAAATGAGACTGATGTCTAAAAGATGATTGGACTAATAATTAAAACATGTCATAACTGGGTGGACACTGCTCATGATGGGAACAAATATAGACTTCTAAACTGAATAATAATTATTTTTAAAAAATTTTTATTATGGAAAGTTTCAAATGTATACCAAACAGACTAGTCCAATGAACCCTCATGTACCCTGACTCAGTTTCAGCAAT
Source organism: Murina feae (assembly GCA_004026665.1). Classification (NCBI taxonomy): domain Eukaryota; kingdom Metazoa; phylum Chordata; class Mammalia; order Chiroptera; family Vespertilionidae; genus Murina; species Murina feae. The sequence continues at coordinate 8,454 of PVJC01042524.1, forward strand.
TATCAACATTCTGCCATTTTTGTTTCATTTATATCTTCACCCACTTGTCTCTCCCCAACATGATGAGGATTATTATTATTCTTGTTTTTTTCCTGAGGTAAAATATATAACTAAGAACCTTTTTTTAATCACCTTAACCATTTTTAAAAAGTGTACAGTTCAGTAGTATTAAGTATATTACATTGTTGTGCTACAACTACCATTCATCTCTAGAATTCCTTTCATCTTGCAAAACTGAAACTATTACGATTAAACAACAATTGCTCATTTCCCCCTTCCCCTCAGAACCACCAGTCTACTTTCTGTATCTATAAATTTGACTACTCTAGGTCTCTCATATAAGTGGAATCTACAATATTTGCTCTTTTGTGTCTAGTTTCTTTCCCTTAGCATAATGTCTTCCATATTTGTGTTGTTTTTTAAAGTGCCCTTCCTTTTTAATGCTGAACAATATTCATTTGTACCTATATATCACATTTTGTTTATTTTCTTATCCATCAATAGACACTTAGGTTGCTTCCACCTTTTGGCTACTGTGAATAACACACTGCTAGGAGCATGGGTATACAAATACTTCTTCAAGACCTTGCTTGCTTTTTAATTCTTTTGGGTATATACCCAGAAGTGGAATTGCTGGATCATACAGTAACTCTATTTTTCATTTTCTGATGAACCACCACGCTGTTTTTCATACTGACTATACTAGTTTACATTCTTACCAACAGTACACAAAGATGATAAACAACTATTTTTAAGACAAGTGGCACTTGGCAAAAATTAGGAGTTTACAAAGTAATTTCACATACATTGTGTTACATATTCTTCAAACACAATTGACTAGCTGCGAGTCCTGATCTATTGGCAAGTATTCAAGATCCTTAACAATCTATCATGAGTCTTCCCATAGTTTCAAATAAATGATTTTTTCCCATCACACTGGCTTAAGCAGACTATGTCACACAATATTAGATATGTAGCTAGCTAAACGCTAAAAATATTAATAGTCCAAGACTTAAAGGACCCAAATGAAAATGTAAACAATGGAATGATATTTGTGGCTCCCAAGGGATGACTGACTAATCTTAAAACAGCTGTGGGTATCTTAACAGGTAAACTTCACAGGCACCAGCTAGATAGTTAAGTAACTCATATTTGTGGTTTTCTGTAGATTCCACTGATAGGAGGTAGTCATATATGAGGGGATAGAGGGGTGGGTTCTTACTATTTGCAACAGCATGGATGGAACTGGAGAGCATTATGCTAAGTGAAATAGGCCAGTCAGAGAAAGAGAAGTATCACATGATCTCACTCATTTATGGAATATAATGAACAACATAAACTGATAAAAAAAAAAAAACAACAACAACAGATCCAGAGACAGAGAAGCATCAATCAAACCTCAGAGGGAAGGTAGGGGAGAGAGGGGGTAAAGGGGAGAGATCAACCAAAGGATATATGCAAGCATATAGGCCTAACCAATGGACACAGACAACAGGGGGGTGAGGGCATGAGTGGGGGGTGGGGGGTAATGTAGGGATAAGAACACATATATAGCCCTGACCTGTTTGGCTCAGAGGATGGAGCATCGGCCTGCGGACTGAAAGGTCCCAGGTTCGATTCCGGTCAAGGGCATGTACCTTGGTTGCGGGCACATCCCCAGTAGGAGGTTTGCAGGAGGCAGCTGATCAATGTTTCTCTTTCATCCATGTTTCTAATTCTCTATCCCTCTCCCTTCCTCTCTGTAAAAAATCAATAAAATATATTTTTTAAAAATATATATATAATCACTTAATCAATAAAGAATTTAAAAAATAATAATAAAGTAAGTGGGGTGAGCAGAAAATAACGAGCTATGAGGCAGCACAAAAAGCCTCTAGGGAAAGCTAGAAGCAAATAGAGGAGAGAAAGAAGGCAATGAATAAAAGCTTATTAATGGGACTGCTACATAATTTCCAGGGCCTAGTACATAATGAAAATGCAGGGCGCTTGAAAAAAATTAAGAATATCAAGATGGCAATGAGAAAACATTAAATCAAGTGTGGGGCCCCGTGTAACTACACAAGCTGCCTGCCCATGAAGCTGGCTCTACATATCCAGTCATGACCAGAGGCATGACAAGTACTAACACTCCAAGCAGCAAAAGCAGGGGAAAGGCAAGAGTGAACCCCTCACCTCTAAATACAATAGGCACTCACAGAGGCCACTGCTAACCATGGTACAACTGACAGAGCCAAAATCTGTCGTCAGGCATTCCCAAATTTGATTTTTAAATACAAGTGGGGGAGGGAAGAGGAGGGAATATAAGCATCTGTGAACACAACTCCTGAGATGAATGTGAAATTAATCACCACGGAATAGACAGGCGCTTGACAGGCAGGAAACATAAAGAATTGATACTTTTTAGTGAAGGAGTATAATAAAGGAGATCTGGAGTCTATCACTACCCAGGAAAGATTCATACGGCCACCTGAAAACAAGAAAACAAGAACTCTACAAATTATATCTGAGATATGTTGCATACAGAAGGACATAAAAGGTCAAAGATCCATTTTCACCTATTGGCTAATTGCTCAGGGTTAACCATGTTTTGTTTTGTTTTTTAATCCTGTTAGGCTTAAGGAAATGGAGCTTCCTACTCTGACCTCCAATCATCTCTCAAAGACACCTCCTCCTAATCTAACCTTAGGCGTTAGGTTTCAACATATGAATTTGGTGGGGACACACACATTCAGATCATAGAGCAAAACCTTTCTCAGAAATCAATATATCAAGCAGGTAAAAAATAAGCAAGGATATAAAGGATTTGAACGATCCATAAGCTATATTATATATATTTGCACCTAATGAGAATTTGCCTTCTTTCCAAATGTACATTTGCATATTCACAAACATTATGTTCTAAGGCAATTAAAAAAAATCAACATATTCCAAAGAAAAATCAACACAAGCCAAATCAGCTAGCCAAACTGCAAGGGAACTAAGAATTAATTGAAAATTAACAAAAGGTTAGTCAAAGACAGCTATTTACTTGGAAATGTGAAACACCCTCTTTGAATTCAAAAGAATATGAAAATGGTATTTTTAACTAATTGGAAATGAACAGAGCAAAGAAGACTATAGGACAAAATTACTGTGGAATGGAGTCAAAGCCACAATGCAGGTATCTTTTAAGAGTTCAATCTCCAGTGAACACATCAAGTGGTTCAAAAAGATTATTATTACCTAAAATTTCTAGTCTTCCCAGCACCACTTTGATCTATGAGGTAGTCGTGCAGTAATCAGTGAAATGCACATAGATATATTTTTCAAGGGACTTCCTGTTACTCCACAAGCACTGGGCAGTGAGGATCACCCATAAGTGAGCAGCTGCAGCTCCAGTGCCAGCTCTGTCACACTAGTAGCTCTGAGTCCTGCATCGGCTATTTAAATGCTCTCAGTCTAAGTTTCTGTGGCTATAAAATTAGGAGCATGGGCTAAATTATATTATCACTGAGGGCTCTTCTAACTTCAATTAAATTATTCTAGCACAGAAACTTCCTGCTCACCCATTTTGAAAGCAAGCTTTTGTGCACTGCACATTTCCCCATTCCACAAGAGAGCACACCACACACTAACCTTTTCTTGAAGACAATCACCCTAATGAATATTTCCTATTGTACCATGTACTCTAAAACAGATACATTTCAAAAGTGAGGATAAGATAAATTGCTGCCTTTAAAGAATACTTCCTTTTCATTTGCCAAGTGATTTCCCAGTTTAGTAAGACAGATTATTAGGGGAGATGGGACTATCTTCTTTTTGTAAAAAAGACTCCTGGCATTAAAAACTGAAGTTTATCACAGCAGTCATGTTGGTAAAATCAGATATTAAGGTAATGTTTTTACACTGTTCCACTGATGGGACTTTCAAAAAAATTTTATCATCAAATATTTCTTGAGTAGTTCATTCTTGGTTTTAAATGTTATCAAAGGTATAAATCTGCTTTCTACTTTCACAGGTAGACTACTAGATGCTCAAACTATCTCATTTAAAAGAGTTAATAACTGACTAAAATTGAATGAGAATATTCATGGGAATGGACAATTATAAAACACCATTTTTAAAAAGATTGCGTACTTTAGTCCTAGCCAGGTAGCTTAGTTGGTTAGAACGTTAAGCAGCTATGCCAAGGTTTCAGATTCGATACCTGGTCAGGCATATACAAGAATCAACCAATGAATGTATAAGTGGAACAAACAAATGTGTGTTTTCTCTCCCCCTCCCCCCCGCTTAAATCAATTTAAAAAATTTTTTAAAGATTACATACATTTAGTATCAAATGCTATATAAATTATAATACCTTAATTCTACCTGAATTTTAATTCATACTAAGTCTACTATTTTTGGATCTTGCATTTGTGTCTAATCTAATCTAATAAAAGAGTAATATGCAAATTGACCCTCACTCAGTTACTCCCACAAGCCACGCCCACAAACCACACTCACCAACCAATCAAGAACAAATATGCAAATTAACTCAACTAAGATGGTGGCGGCCACGGAGCTGGAGTTGCCACAGGCAATGGAGGAAGCCAGGGCCCTTTGGGCCCTGAACTCTACTCAAGGCTACAAAGTTTCAATTATAGAAGATAAACCCCAGATACTTGCCGGACTGGGACCTTGGGTTGCCAGAGGCAACCCAGGCTTCCAGTGGGGGACCAAGGCAATAAAGTTTCAATTATACAAGTTGAATAAATCTCAGACACTTGCTTCCAGCCAGGCACCCCAGTAGGGACCTGAACCCTGAAGGGGCTGTGGGCAGCCTGAAATGGCCCTCTGCCTCTTCACCCAGGCTGGCCAGGCACACCAGCAGGTGGACATCCCCCGAGGGGTCCCAGACTGCAAGAGATCACAGGCCGGGCTGAGGGACCCCCCCCCAACCCAGTGCACAAATTTTTGTGCACCAGGCCTCTAGTTCTTTACATAAAGGAGAAAAAGGAAGACAAGGAAACAAAGCAAAAATGAATAGTTTCTACTCAGCTAAGTCAACAACTGAAAGAATGATCCTTCCACTTTTCTGTCTGTTCACAATAAATATGAGAAAACAATTCAATCTTCACTTTTATTTTATGTCATTTTATTTTTACTTCCTATATATGCCTTGACCAGAGAAGAAACCCACAACCTTGGCATATTGGAATGATGCTCTAACCAACTCGGCCAGGGCCTTCAATCTTCACTGTTAAAAATCTCATCTATTTGATACATAACAGGAAGTAAGAAAAAGGAATACTCAAGTTACAAAGCTCAAATGTCAAATCTAAGTTCTTAATTCCACATTTCTTAAAAAAAAGTGTGACAATAAAGTAAAATTAATTACTCAAAGCACAGAAAAAACATCTCATTATATATTCAAAATATATATTTCTAGAAAGACAACTCCTTTTCAGTTCTAGAACTAGACTAGCATTTAGTATTTAAGGTAAAGTAAAACTACTTAGTGACTGGTTTCATTTTATTTATTGGGGGAGGGTGGTGCTGTTAAACTGTTCACTCTCAGCCCTGGCTGGTTTGGCTCAGAATTAGAGCATCGACCTGCAGACTGAAGGGGTTGAGAGTTCGATTCCTGAACCAAGGGCATATACCTGGGTTGCAGGTTCAATCCCCAGTCCCGGTTGGGGGGATAGGGAAGGAAACCAATCAATGTGTCTCCCTCCACTGATGTTTCTCTCTTTGTTCCCCCCACCTTCTCTTCTACTCTTAAAAAAAAAAAAAAAAAAAAAAAGAATGGAAAAATATCCTCATTCCTCAGGTGAGGATTAAAAAAAAAAAAAATACTGAGAAATTATTTTTCACCAACCAGACTGGCAAAAATTCAAAACTTTTTGTTGATGAAGGTGTGCAGAAATAAGCATCTTCTTACATTGCTGGTGGTAATTCAAATTAGTACAGGCATTATGAAAGGCATTTTGACAATATATCAAAATTACACATTCATGTAATTTTCGACACAACTGGTGAACTTCTAGAAATTCATTCTACATATATTCTAACGTGAAGATTAGATGTGGTGCATATGTGTATACAGGCGTAGCACACATATACACACATAATATTACTAATCTCAATGATAGCAAAAGATTTCAAAAAATGTACTTGTCCACCATAAAAGGTACAGTATGTTACTATTTATGGCAAAAAGTAAACATATGTATGTTTATATACAGTAATATATATATGTGTGTGTGTATATATATGTATATATATGTACATATATACACACACAAATAGTGTGTGTATGTTTGTGTACATACATATATAAAAGGACAGGCAAACAACATTGGCTACTTGAGAGGAAGAGAATCAGTGGCTAAGGACAAGATATGAAAGACTTTTTACTATATATCCTTGTTTACCTTTTCAATTTTATACTGCTAAGCAGTATTAGCTCTTACTGAGATCATGAAATT
>PVJC01042525.1:0-14881 GCA_004026665.1 Murina feae
ATAAACTTTACATTTTCCTTTGTACACTTCCAATGTTTATAATGTTTGTTGATGTCTTCATTTTCCACTTTTGTTTGAGTCCACTTGGTCTTAAAATAATTTTCTACTCTAATAAAATAAATCTTTAGTCAGTTGTTGGCTTTCCAGAGGGGTACTGAAACTTTCTCAGTTTCCAAAGAAAATATAATACTAATACATTTGGGCCTATTGAATTACTAGTGTGGACTTTATTAAAAACAAATAGAATGAAAGTAGAGAATAAGTGGGCCAAAACTAAATAAAAATGCTTGCACACAAGATATCATTGTATGGACATTAAAAATAAAAGGTCTTTTATGCAAGTCCAAATAAATGGCATTTGTAAGGTAAGGGGGAAAAACTATGGAAGCAAAAGCCCAGGCTATGCTTTTTAAAAATACGATTCTACCCAGGAAAGTTCCTCTCCCTTTTAAGAGTCATATATTGTTGGTTACTGGGAGACTAACAAAAGCAAGCACAAACACAGATAAGAAATGGTTTAAGTAGTCACTTTAAGTACATCATTGTGAAATCTGTGCCAAATACACTAATTTATAAAAATTGGATTATTAGAAGAGTCAAAAACAGCAATGGGATATAGTCTCCTGAAGATTATGACAATTTGTCATCACTTTATGATTTTGGTTTTATAAAATTAAAGGTTTCCTCAGAGCAAGTCTCAAAGGAAAATGCAAAACAGAGTTCAAAAATATACTAAGAATGAAGGATCTAAAGTTAGAAGCACTGCGTAAGGATCTGCTTTCCAAGTTATAGTTAGGCAGATATTAAAATGGTCCATTAGTGGCACTTTTAATAATGCCTCAAGAAATAATGGCATTTCTCATGAGATTGAATTCTTCAGGTTGATCTATGGCTCCTGGGGAGCTTAATTCTCTTTGATTTGTGGTACCCACCTCCCAGCCCTAACTAATTGTAATAATCAGAAACTTGTGATGATCAAGAACCCCATGTGCCGAGGCCTTGAGTGTAAAAGAGTTGGATTTATGTGGTGGCTGTGGTTTTGCGCTATAAGAAAGTGGTAACAACTGGTCTTTGTCTTTAAAGATGTTAGCCTCTAAAGATGTTTCCCTAAACATGTTAGCCCATCCTCCATGCCTGTGAACATAAGATTGTTGTTGCTATACTTATTTAAGCACACTACAGTTTATGTTCATCTAAAATAGAAATATATTTTAGACCAGCTTGCCTTTACCATGGCTTGTGATTCAATCCAGAATTGATACAATAATTCACTCTGGCCTAATGAAGTAACATCAACCACTTAGCCTAGAGGCTGACATTGCTGTTACTCACCTGTATATATATTTAGGAACTTTCCATATCCTGATGTGTGGGGAGTAAGCATGATGGAGAATGATTTTACTGTCTTTAGCTTCCGAAGAAAAATGTCTGCATATTTCAAGAATGGAAGATGATCTACCATTATATTATAACATTGCTCTTGGAATTCAACTCTCATAAGCATTACCAGTAATCATTTACAAGATTGTTACCATGCCCCAAAATTCGACATTTCAATTGTAATTCCAAGTAAATTTTGCAAGCAGGTAAGACAGTCATTGTTGAATTTGTAATGACCAATACCACCTGAGAAAAAGTTTGTGGTTCAACCTCCACTTACCTGAGACATCCTATATAATAAAAGGCCAGCGACCATAATGGTGTAACGACCGGAATGACCGATCAACCAGTTGCTATGAAGTGCATTGGCCACTTCTCGGTCCCTCCTCCAGCCTTCAGGCTCCAATTGATGGATGGCCAACAGGGAACCCATGGGGGAACCAGGGTGGTGGTGGGGCGGGACTAGGGACTGGCAAGCAGGAGAAATGCAGACCTCTTGGTCCCTCCCCCTGGCCCGCAGGCTCTGATCATGGTGAACAAGGGAACCAAGAGGAACCAGGGTGGGTGGCACCCGTGCAGGACTGGGGACTGGCAGGTAGGCAGAAGGCAGACCTCTTGGTCCCTCCCCCTGGCCCGCAGGCTCTGATCGCTGGATGGTGAACCTGAGGCAAGTGGTGGTGGGGTGGGACTGGGGAGTGGTGAGTGGGTGGAAGATTGCCCTGATTGCAGGCTAGGCCTAGGGACCCTACCCATGCACAATTTTGTGCGCTGGACCTCTAGTCTATTTAAGATACTAAGAGATGGTAGATGGCTGTTGAGTTCCAACATGTAAGCTTCTTAATTTTGCTATTCTTTGCTCTTGCAGGTTAAATATCACCATGTTTTACCTGATCGATAGCCACCTGGCTGCTTTTATCCCTAATACTTTGTTTGCCTAAGTGTCACCACTTTGACCATTCACACTGAATGTAAAGTTTTCTTCCTAAAAAAATAATTATGCCTATTTTATCTACTTGCTTTTCATTCATCATTGCCTTCAAAATAAGATCCAAACTACTTAGCATGATGAAAAAAGCTCTTCATAGTCTATCTGTAGTGGATCATTTCTGGTGAGTCTGAGCAATTTATAAGCCATGCTTCCTGCTCTGAGGTTGCTGAGCCTCCTTTTATCACTGCCGACGTTGAGACTAACTGGACTTGACCATGAGTAGGCTTCTTTATCAGGTTGTAAAAATCTCATGCTCTTGCTTGAAATTTAAGATGAATAAGCTTACCAATGATCTAATTTTATCTTTACTTGTTATTATTATTCCATTATATTAGTGTGCCATCCAAGTAGACAAGATATATAGTTTGGTGAAGCTGTTAGATAAAAACATAGAGAAAGGATTAAAACACAACTGTCTGAAGCTCTAGCTACACAGCTGCCATAAAAAATATTTAAATATGGTGGCAGAATTAAAGAGCCACATGAATTACCTAATTTTCAGGGCTGGACATTTAGAATCATTATAAGAATTTTATTTGTCTAATGTTAATTAAAAGTGATTAAAGCGTTTTATATTTAGTATTTCTACCTGTTTCCCTGAAAATAAGACGTGTCTTATATTAATTTTTGCTCCCAAAGATGTGCTAGGTCTTATTTTCAGGGGATGTCTTATTTTTCCATGAAGAAGAATATGGTGCACATTTATTGTTGAACAACAAAAAAAGGAAATTTATTACCTGTGTGTCCACACAATGTGCCCAACTCCTGTTCCGCTCGACTCACTGTCTAATTGTGAGTCAGCCAGACTCTGTCAGGGCAGAGCAAGCAGCAGGTGGCAGCTTGTCCTGGTGGTGGCACAGGATCTCAAATTAAAAGAGAACTTGCTCTTCCTGTCTGCTCTGGCTATGCTGTGGCCAAGAGTGAGCTGCGCAGCGGAGCCCACCGCTATAGCCCAGAGTTCAGAGTTACGGTAGCTTTGGGGGGCCTTATTCTTGGGGAGGCCTTATGTTCTGGGTGGCCTTATTATCGGAGAGGTCATATTTTCAGGGAGGTCTTATTTTCAGGAGGATGCCTTATATTTCAACGAGAGGCAAAACTGTAAGTATGTCTTATTTTCGGGGGATGTCTTACTTTCGGGGAAACAGGGTATGCTAAAAACTACACATTGTTTCCTCTCAGAAATATCTGCATTATAAGTATATTTAGTTAGTAAATATTCAGGAGGGATGTACTACATTTAACAAATATTTATTTTCAGTTGATAATTGGCTTTAAGAAATTTTATAAAATCACTTGACATAATTAATTTTTATACACATCTATGCCAGTTACAAAGGGCCAGCTGGGAAAAGGGGAATATGTGTATGTATAGGGTAGAAGGGTGAAAAAATACATTTATGATTATACTAGGAGCCTGGTGCATGAAATTTGTGCACTAGTGGGAGAGGGGGGGCATTCCTCAGCCCAGCCTGCTCCCTCTCACATACTGGGAGCCCTAAGCGGTGTCCTACTGTTGACTTAGGCCCGCTCCCTGCTCCCCTTGGGGAGCGGACCTAAGCCGCAGTCTGGCGTCCCTTTGTGGGAGGCAACCAGGCTAATAAGGGGAAGCCACCAGCCCCTGATGCCACTGCTGCAGCCCACTGCTAATCACTGCAGCCACCAAGGTGTTTTCATCAACAGGGACTTCAGTCCCTTCACCATGAAAAAAACGACAACTTTCTTTAAGCATTTTCAAGATGTGTCTTTCATACAATATGACATTTCTTTCTTTCTTTCTTCTTTTTTTATTCTCACCTGAGGATATGTTTCTACTGATTTTTAGAGAATATGGAAGAGAAGGGAAAAACAGAAACATCAAAGTGAGAGGAACACTTTGATTGGTTGCCTCTGCATGAGCCCTGATCTGGGCCCTGACCTGGGGAGGAGCCTGCAACCCAGGTACATGCCCTTGGTCAGAATTGAACCCAGACCCTGCAGTCAGCAGGCCGAGGCATTATGCACTGAGTCAAACTGGCTAGGGCAGGATATGACATTTCTTAGCCCTCCAGCAGTGGACCTTCATTTTTTTCTCCAGGAGTGTGGTGGAGAAATCCTAGATCACATTTAGGGATTCTTATTACCCAAGTTACTAAGAATATTACCAGTGGTATACAGGGAGCTTAGTCAATGAGCAGTAAGAAAAGGTGTTTCCTCTGTAGTTCACTCCAATCACCAGCTCCACCTCTGCCCCTCCAAACCCAGCTCCACCCCTGCCCAGGCCTGTAACCTCTGGATGAGGGTGCAGGCCTGGGCAGGGGACCCCCAAGCCTCTCCAATCACCTGCTTCACAGAGCCCAGGCCTCTGTGATCACCGGCTCTGATCCTTCCCCCTGCCATTGCCAGCTCTGCCCTTGCCCCATTGGCAGCCTCTGGCCAATGCTGCAGGCCTGGGCAGAAGATCCCCAGACCCCTGAATTGCTGGCTCTGCCTGTGCTCAGACCCCTGCTTTGCTGGCTCCACCCTTGAGCCTCTGGTCAAGGCTGCAGGCTTGGGCAGGGGACCCCCAGACCTCTACTTTGCTGGCTCCACAGTGCCCAGACCCCTGAGATTGCAGGTTCCTCCCCTGCCCCTCTGATAGCTGGCTCTGTGGAGCCCAGGCCCCTGTGATCTCTGGCTTTGTCCCTGCCCAGACCTGAAGCCTCTGGCCCAAGCCTTATGCCTGGGTAGGGCACCCTTATACCTGATCACTGACTCCTCCCTTGCCCATGCCTGAGGCCTCTGGCAAAGGCCTCTTGCCTGGGCAAGGAACCCCCTGCCCCTCTGATCACCTGTTCCACCCCTCAGGCCCCCCGTTTCTCCTGACACCTGCCTGGCTAACAGGCCTGACCACTTCAGTGTCATGGCTGAGCCGGACTGGGCACCGCCATCTTGTGGCTATGGGGGTGGACATTTTTGTGATGGAGTGATGCCTAATTTTCATATTATTCTTTTATTAGATAGGATTCTATTCCAGTCATTGTGCTTGATGCACATTTGTTTTGTTTTGTCTTTTTTTTGGGGGGGGGGGGTAGGGGATAGTAGTGGTAGGTTTTCTTAGTTTTATTTATCTAATTGTCTCAAAACTGGGGAAAATGTGGAGGGTGAAAAACAAATATAGAGGTATACCCGTTCTCTGTCCTTACTACATAAACATTTTAAATTAATGTAATACAATTCTTAGTAATTAATTAAAATAATCAATTACAGTGGCAATTGACATACAACACTATATTAGTTTCTTGGGCACAAGATAGTGATTTAATAATACTTGTATATATTGCAAAATGATCACCACAACATGTCTAGCTGCAATTTGTCACCGTGCACAGATACAAAAATTTTTTTCTTGTAATAAGAATTTTTAAGATTTACTCTCTTAATAATTTTAAGATATTACTTTTCAAATAACAGTGCCATGTTGTTAACTATAGCTAACATGCTGTACATTATATTTCTATGACTTATCTAATATAATAAAAGAGAAACATGCAAATATGACCGTTACCACCAGCCAATCAGAGCGGCTGTATGCAAATTAACCCAGCCACAAACCAAAGGCTTCTGTTGCAACTGCCTACCTAGGCTGGCAGAGCCTCTGCTCACAGCCACGCCCATAAGCCAATCAGAGCGGCTGTATGCAAATTAACCCAGCCAAGATGGAGGCTGGCAGGGTGGCTCTGCACTGGGAGCCTCTACAGCCGGCATAGCTGTGCCAGGTGTGTCAGCTCAGTGGGAGGGGGGGTCTGGCCTGGGGCCTCCTCAGGGCGTCCAGGCGCAGCTGTCCTGGGTCTGCTGCCTGGCTCCGCCCCCGGGAGCCTCTGAGGAGTATCCAGGAGCACCTGTCCCGGGTCCACTGCCTGGCTCCACCCCCTGGGGGCCTCTCCGAGGCATGCAGGAGCACGGGGTCTCTGCAGGGTGTGCAGGAGCAGCCGTCCTGGGTCCACTGCTTGGCTCTGCCCTGGAGGCCTCCGTGAGGTGTCCAGAAACGCCTGTCCTGGGTCTGCTGCCTGGCTCTGCCTCAGGGGCCTCCTCGGGGGCGTGTAGGAGCACCCGTCCAGGGTCCGCTACCTTCATCCACCTCCTAGGGGTTTCCACAGGGCGTGCGGGAGTGTCTGCTGCACAGTGCGGAGAATCTGAAGCCAGTTCACTGCCCAGCTCCACCCCGGGTGTGTTTGCTCAGCAGCAGGGCCCCACCGAGGGATCCTGCACCAGCGTCCGCCCCTGGCTCACCACCCAACTCTGCGCCAGGTGTGTCCCCTCAGCAGTGGGGGCCCACCAGGCGTGTGCGATCGTGGGCCCTCCAGTGGGAAACGTCCAGGCCTGCACTCACCAGCCCTCCCACCCCCCAGTGCACGAACCCTGAAGGGGCTGTGGGCAGCCTGAAAATGGCCCTCAACCCCTCACCCAGGCTGGCCAGGCATGCCAGCAGGTGGACATCTCCCCTGAGGTGTCCCAGACTGCAAGAGGGCACAGGCCGGGCTGAGGGACCCCCATCCCCCGAGTGCACAAATTTTTGTGCACCGAGCCCCTAGTTTATTTTATAACTGTAAGTGTAGACCTTTAGATTCCCTTCACAGCTTTCATGCCCCTGCCCCCACCTCTAGCAACCACCAATCTGTTCTCTAGATCTATGAGTTTGGTTTTTATGTTTTTATTTGTTTTTGATTTTACAAATACATGAAATAGTTGTATTTGTCTTCGTCTTATTTCACTTAACATAATGTACTCAAGGTTCATCCATGCTGTCACAAATGGCAAGATTCCATTTTTTATGGCTGAGTAATATTCCATTGTATTCCACATCTTCTTTATCCATTCAGTCATTGATAGGCACTTAGGTTGTTTCTGTACCTTGGCTATTGCAAATAATGCTGCAATGAACATCTGGGTGCATATATTTCTTTGAGTTAGTGTTTTCAATTTTTTTGCATAAACACCTGAAGTGGAATTGCTGAATCATTTGGTTATTAATTTTTTTATTTCTTCTTGAAGAAACGCTATACTCTTTTCTATAGTGGCTGCACCAATTTACAATCCCACCAACAGTGCACAAGAGTTCCCTTTGCATCCTCACCATCACTTGTTATTTTCCTTGACTTTTTGATGATAGCCATTATAACAGGTATGAAACGGTATTTTGTTGTGGTTTTAATTTATATTTCCCTTATGATTACTGATGTCGAATAACTTTTCTTATTCTTATTAGCCATCTGCAGGTCTTCTTTAGAAAAATGTCTCTATTCAGGTACTCTGCTCATTTTTCAATGGGATTTTTTTTTTTTTTGTAATTGAGTTGTATGAGTTCCTTATATACTATATTTTGGGTATTAGCCCCCTATTGGATATATGATTTCCAAATATTTTATCCTATTCAGTAGGTGGCCTCCTCATTCTGTTGATAATTTCTTTTGCTTTGCAGAAGGTTTTTAAGTTTGATTTAATCCTATTCATTTATTTTTGCTTTTGGAATCAGATCCAAAAAATCATTGGCAAGACTGATGCCAGGGAGCTTACTGAAGCCTATACTTTCTTCTTGGAATTTTATGGATTCAAATCTTATATTCAAGACTTTAGCCCATTTTGAGTTAATATTTGTGTATAGTATAAGACAGTGACCTGGTTTCATTGATTTGCATGTGGTTGTCCAGTTTTCCTAAAAACTTTTATTCAAGAAGCTTTTTCCTATTGTATATTCTTGCCTCCTTCCTTAGTGTGAGAGACTATTAATTTATATTGTTTAAACAAAGTTTTCCTTAGTCAAAACCTATAAGAGCTTAAAAAACTGTTTAGCTTGTTTAATAATTTGAAAAATGGTTTAGCTGGGGCAAAACCTTTTTGCAAGTTATACTTACTAGAATTTCTTAACATTATTTTGGGAAGTAAGGTTCTTGATAAGCAGAGCATAGTTGCTGTTTTTTTTATGTTTGTGACTTTTTTGTGTACTCTTCTCTTAGATACTAATTATATAAGAAAAAGACTAGAGCCAAGAGCCATTAAATAAACATCCCAAGAGTCACCAATACCACTATGTATCCTTGATCTTTGAGAGACTCAATCAAGTTGGCATACTGCCTCCCTAGCATTCATATTCATCAAAAAGGATAACCAGGAAAGATCGAGTAAGGCACCTAGGGACTAGATCCAGCAGGGCTTAAATTGTTGCTTTATTTTCCATTGTTAACTTGCTTGTCCAAGTGAAATATATTTCCTGTGCTCACACTCCTAGGAAGTGCTTGATGCGGTTTCATCCTTAAATATATGAGAGTAGGTGAGAAGACGTTAAATGGAAACTAGCTGAGAAGGGAGAACTTCGTCATTCTCTGACATGGATTGTTTTTCATTATTGCAAAGAAAAATTTAATTTTTAATCCTTAGTTCGATTTAAAGACTGCTTCTAGTACATTGCTGGTTCCAGCCTTGTAGAGAGGGCTCTGGAGAGATGTTCATAGCAGCGCAAACTTGTGGCTCTTTGCTTCTGGAGGCTCCAGGGAAATCAGTATTGCTCCACGGAATGCATTCTCTAGGCCTCTCTGTGTGAGTGCAGAACACTCCCCACAGCTGACAGCCTTCAGGTCACCGGCTGGCTTTTCAGCATACTCTGGAGTGATAGGTTTCTGTTCGTTCTTGCAAGTTTCTCAATGGTAGACAGGTCATCTGTGAGAGCAATTTGGGTCTTTAGACAGTGGTGAGTTATCCCAGACACCCATTTTCCTTTCACATTTTCACAGGAGGATGGAGAGACCACTGAAAAGCAGACTAGAAAGACAACTGTTTGTGGAAAACTCTGCGGTCATAATTTGTCATACTCCTCTTGTCCTGCAGTATCAAAAAGTCCAAGAGTACATGGCTCTCCACCAACCATAACTGTGACTGCATAGTTGTCAGAAACAGTGGGCACACGCTCAGATGGAAATGTGTTTGTTATGTAAGGTATCAGGAGACGTGTTTTCCCAACCATCACCCGCACAATGCCACTTACTTGTCTGCATTGCTGAAACAGTTTTCTATCCACTTTATTTCAAATCTGATGATCATCTCAGGTTCTCCACCAGGGTGTTGGCAGCACTGCCTCATTCTGACATGCATTTAAGAAATTTCTCCTGGCCTGCAGAAAACGTTTATCTTAGACCAAATTCGCGCTCTCTGTGATCATCTGTTATTCGCCTCTAATTCTCACAATTTCTCTTCCTACGGCAAAATAGGTAAACTTCAGCATTGATTAATAGTACAAATATGTAGGATTATTCCATGAAATCAGGTTTCTAGGATTAGTCATAACCCAGGATATCCATGTGGAAAGACATAGTATATTAAATGTGTCCTTTACCAGTAAAATAGAAAACAGAACAAAGAAAATGGAGAAAGTAACTTGGGTATAATATGTTTCAAGCTAACTGGTTGGTTTCTCTTGTATGCCAGTTTGATTAAAATATTATTTTCTACATAAATTCCTGGAAATTTTGCAGATTAAATTTTCCAGAATGTCAGACATGTGGACCGTCGAAATAAAATCTCCATCTTGATTGTAATAGCATAGTTATAATGCCTTGTTCTTATTGTCATTTACTTGGAGAAGAATAATGGCTGATTGTAGCCTATTTAGACAACCTGAGATTTTAGAAGCAACAAAGTTCTACACTGCTTTCAGAAATGGACGCTGCTCTTTCTATCCTTTCCTCACCTTTCCATTGAAATTGAAGCAGAAAGAGAAAGAAGGAATGAATGTAATGCCATCATCACATTGATGGGTGAACCTATGGGACGGAGAGCTTCTAATCAGAAGTGGGTCACCACTTTTCCAGTGACTACTGAAGATAAAGAAAAGTTTATTGTACCCGTAGGAAATCTCAGTTAACTAATAGAGTAGGCTTCCTTGTGACTTAACTCCAATGGCATTTCTTGCTGCAGCTGTGGTGCATCTACCAACAACTTCACAGCTTACCTCACTCTGTTGTGGCTCAGCACAAAAGTCACAGAGAAGTGTTGAGGAAACAGGGAATCTATTGTCTCACCACAGAAAATTTAAAAACACAACCTTAACCCATGTTTTAAACAAAGATTTAAACTAGATCCATGCCTAGTTAGTAGAGTGCAGTCAGTTTTATAGCAGTAGTTTTGCAGTGGTGCTATTGAGCTTATAAATTTGTAAGGGAGAACCTGCCGGGGCAAAGTGCCTTGGCTTTGTCCTCCATGGCATAAAAGTTTCTGAGTTAAGATTTTAGGATACTTCTGGAAATGTGATGATGCACCATATTGTGCCTATAATTTTACTCTTACCATGCATTCCATTAAGTATAAACAAAGTTAATATCTGTAGAGATAATAGGGCAGTAGGTATGCCAAGAAAAGATATTTACATAGATTTAAAAGAAGATTAAATAATATCAATAAGCTAGTAGCCCTTTTCTTTTTCTAGAAAGAAGTAACATGGACAAACTTATTTACAAAAAACTGAATTCACAGGAATCAAAGGTATTATTTAAAAGATATTCATAGTTCTAGGGGAAAAAATCAGATTCTTGACAAAAACACTGCAAAAACCAGTGAAATATGGGTGCTGTTGGAATAGCAAGTGAAGTGAAAACAAAAAAGGAGAAAAATTCCAGATTTTGGAGATTCCTGAATTGAAGCTGGTCTTCCTGAAACCAACTACAGCTGTTGGTCTGACCTATCAACCTGAACTGCATGAACAGTCAGGTAAGGGGACTGCCACAATATCCTTGGCCTGCTCATTGCAGATGTCCACCCTCAGCTTTCCTCACTTCCTCCTAGTATAGGAGAAAAACAGAAATGCTTCATTGTTCTTTCGGTGTGTCTTTCCTTCTTTGACTCATTTTTCATTTGTCCCTAAAATGCCTGTCTTTGATCTTGCTTCAATTTTCATGTAATGCCTATTGCTGGAAGAGAAAAAAAGTGAGATGTATGCCTAACTATGTTATTTCTTCTACTCTACAGCGTATTCCTCCTGCAAATAATATTCCAAGATTTACTTTGTTCTTAATTTTCATTACTAGTTTGTAAAACAATTGATTTTATTAAATGCTTTTAGCAAACTGGGGTTTTTTTTGGGTGTGTGTGTTTTTGTTTTCTTATTTTTTTATTTTTTTTTTAACGCTGTGTCCTGGAATTGGTTAAATAAAACCCATTATGAAGATCTTTTGCTAAAGATTTTAAATCGTTAATCACACTTCTCTTGAATACTTCTATAGTGTATTTCTGGAATCAATGTGGTTGATATTTTGGAGATATTGCCTATGCTTTTGATGTTTTGAAAAAGTTTTAAAAATACCAGGGTCCCATGAGGACTACCCTTTCCAGAATAGTCAAGTACATTAATCACTAATAAAACGAACCAATCCTTTTGGTGTGTACCTCTTCATATTCATTGATTATCACAGTGTATTATGGAATCCGCTAGGTGGAGAATATTCTACTGAGTGTTTTTAGAAATCAATGTGAAAAATTTTAAAAGTGGAAATTAAGACAGGGAAAAGTAGGTCAGGAGAAAATCCATTTGCAATGTGCTTTTTATTTACAAATCATGAGTCTTGTGTCTTGATAAAATAAATAATAATGATTATTTAACAGATTAGGCCAGATATGTGATCCCATTTGGGATAAACTCAAGCTGCTTTGATGAGCATAAATGTTTATTAATCTTAAATTATGAAAGTATAAACCAAATAAGGAAAGTCTAGGATTGTTCTTCATTTATTGAGGTGCTTATTATTCTAAACTAGAGGCCTGGTGCACGAAACTTGTGCACTGGAGGGGGGATTCTTCAGCCCGGCCTGCACCTTCTTGCAGTCCGGGACCCCTTGGGAGATGTCTGCCTACTGGCTCAGGCCTGCTCAGAAAATGTTTTTGAGATTAATTCATGTATCAGCAATTTTTTCCCTTTGAGGATTTATTTATATTTTCTGGTTGATGGACATTTAGCCTGTTTTTGGCTTATTATAACAACTAGAGGCCTGGTGCATAAAATTCATGCACAGTTAGGGTCCCTAAACCTGATGGGCGATCAGGGCCGATTGGGGCCTTCTGGCTGCTGGCTGGGGCCTTCCTTCATTCTGCACCATCTCTGGTGGTCAGCACATATCATAGCAAGCAATCAAACTTCCAGTCTTGCGGTCAAACTCTCAAAAGGGACAATTTCATGTTAGGCTTTTATATACATACTAGTGGCCCAGTGAATGAAATTCATGCACATTAAAAGGGGATTAATTAGAGAAAATATTTTAATATTGCTATTTGCCCTTTCTCTATAATAGAAGTGTCAGAGATTAAAGAAAATTAGTGAAATGTATATGAAAATCTTCCTCCTGTCAGATTCTGGGGTGCACGATGGAACCCAGAGTCAAGTCTTTAACCACCCACATGCACCTCAAAATTGCTCAAGACCCAAACCTGGACAGCCTCCCTTCATTGAGCTAGATCCAGACCCGGCTGGTCCCACCCTGTCAAGCTCTGCCAGGTGGTGATGGATGCAGCCTCAGTTCCTCTGGATGCCAGGGCAGGGGGGGGGGCACGGCTTGAGGTCCCCCATCAAGCCCTGCTGGGCAGATGGAGTGGCCTGTGATCCCCCAGCCTGGTGCTAGTTCAGGGGGCACAGCCTGAGGTCCCTGGCCTGGTGCTGGGGTGGAGGCATGTCCGAAGGTCCCCTGGCCCAGCACCAGGGCGGAGGGCACACCTTGAGGGCCCCCATCAAGTCCCGCTGGGTGGGGGGCACAGGTCCCTTGGCCTCGGGCCAGGGTGGGGGGCATGGCCTGAGGTCCCCCAGCTTGGCACCAGGGAAGAGGGTGCAGCCTGAGTTCCTCTGGCCTGGTGCCAGGGCGGGGGGGTGGGGGAGAAGCCTGAGGTCTCCTGTCAAGCCCCATGCAGGAGGTGGGTGGGCGCGGAGCCTCAGGTCCCTGCTGATTGCTCCTTAAGGCTCATTGTGGGAAATTAGCCTCAGCTGTGGGTGCAAATTGACTGGAGTGATGGTCAATTTGCATATGCATATTCCCTCTTTATTATATAGGATAGATAATAAGCCATGTTTTGGCTATGAATAAAGATAAGTCTTTTGTTGATATCCAAGCATTCATTTTTCTTAGCTAAGTAGGAGTGGAGTTGCATGGAATGTTAAGTATCTTTTTATGTGCTCTTGACCATATATATATATCTTCTTTTGTGAAGTGTCTAATCAAATTTTTGCCCATTTTCTAATTGTGTGGGGTTCTTTGGCTGATTTATTGTTTTTTTTAAGAATTCTTTATGTAATCTATATATAAATATTCTGTCAGTTATATATATGGCAATTTTTTTTTCAATCTGTAACTTGCCTATTTATTTTTTAGTGGTGTCTTTGGATGAATAAAACTTTTACATTTTGTTGAAACCCAAGATTTATTTTTGTTCTTGTGTCCTATCCAGGAAATCTTTGCCTGCTTAAAAGAAAATACATATTTTTATATTTTATTCTAAGAGCGTTTGGCTAGGGGTCTTATGTTAGGTTTACACATTTTATTAAACAATTTTTTTGTATATGGGACATGTAGGGGTCAAAGTTTGTTTATTTCTATATGAATATCCAGTTGTTCCAATATCATTTGTTAAAAAGTACTTTCCTGATCCCATTAAATTGTCTTGACACCTTAGTTGAAAATCAATTGAATGTGTATGTGTGGGTCTATCCCTAGACTTTATTATTTTTTTTCCATTGGTCTATCCTTATGTTGACACTGCATTTTTGTATTACAGTAAGTTTATGGCAAATCACAAAGTGAATTTGAAAGCAAGCAGAAGTCCTTCAACTTGGTTTTTCTTTTTTCAAGATTGTGTGCAATTCTAGGTGCTTTACATTTCTATATAAATATTAAATCAGTTCATCAATTTATCCAAAAATCCTGCTGAAATTTAGTAATGATTATATTGACTATAAGATCGTTTTGGGGAAATGGACATCTTAGTCTTATCTATGATCACAACTATAATATAGGTCTCTAATTTCTCTCAGCAATGTTTTGTATCAGCTATTTTTCTCAAATAGGTAATCTAAGAAAGTACGTTGTCTTTTTGTGGAAACAAACATACTCTAACCCTGAAGTTAATCAGCAATTCGGATATTGAAAGCAAATGGATCTGTTTAGGGAAATAAATTATTTAATTGTTAGGTAAGGAGTGAGGGACAGGTTCAATTGTCTAAAATGGCTAAAATACAAAGTACATTTCCCTTTGGACCCTCTGCTTTCCAGGGGAAAACTTATGAGAAATATCTCCTCTGTTTCAAAGAAATCACAATAAGCAACCCAAGGCTGACTTAATTGTTTCCATCAGCCAGCAAACAATTAAAAGTATAAAAAATGTACTTCCTAAAACAGTGGTTTTCAGTCTTTTGGCCCTTTAAATACAGTTCCTCATGTTGTTACCCAACCATAAAATTATTTTCGTTGCTACTTCATAACTGTAATGTTGCTACTGTTATGAATCGTAATGTAAATATCTGATATGCAG
>PVJC01042526.1:0-14903 GCA_004026665.1 Murina feae
GGGGGAGGGGGAGGGAAAGCTGTGGACAAAGGGCAAAGGAAAGGTGACTCTGGACTCATCTGGCTTAGAGTGCAGTCACCCCCCTGTCCTGAGCTCCCCCACAATCAGACCTTGTCCATCTTTGGAGATGGAGGGTAGAGGGGAATCCAAAGCTCCAGGCTGAAAGCTAGGTTCCCAGGTGCCTAATGGTTGATTGCGCAGGGAAATTAATATGTATGTTCCTTAAATCTCTGCTCTTTGATCAGAGAGGTGCATCTGTAATACTCATGCCTTCAAGACCTACTAGAACTGTCATGAGAGTCTGTGCCTTTCAAGCTGTTCTCCAGTGTAATATGTTGAATATAACAGTTTAGACCTTGTAGAGTGAATACTATATGTTAAGCTAGTTCTCCAGCACACTCTAATTTGTGACTGGTTATGAAAGCTCCACCAGGGAAAGGAGCATTATCCCCAGGTAAAATTTACAACCACAACTCAATATTTTTCTAAAGAAAAGTGGCATGCAGCCAACTGTCACTTGATGAATACACTGACCCCTACTTCAGCCACCATCCACCACCCCCTGCCATCACACGCTAAAACTTTCTCTACATCAATTCTTCAGTTAAAACCATGTGCCTTTGGATGTATTACCATTTTTATTAAGTATTTTTATGATTCCATTTAGAAAGCAAATGAATTATTTTAGTGGAAAGCAAAATAGAATGGGTACATCAAATATCCAATATAAGTAACTCCCAACAGCTCAAAATCCGTTATGAGAGTTTATATACCAGCCATGCTCCCACTAAGGCTTAGAGGGAGTTTTCCGTCTAGATTAAAATATAGTATTAATTCTACAAGGTCAGAGGGCACCTCATGAACAAAATGTGTTAGCTGATTGTATTCATAGTGATTGTGGCAATGAGAAAGACATAAGAATGTGAAACCTTTGAAAAATCTGCCTCTGGGAATGATTTTTTACCATCTACTAGGGACTAATGCATTTTTGAGAAAAGCATTTTATTATCCATATGAAGAAGGAAGTTTACTGTGAGAAAACTGAGGCAGGAAAATTCTAAGTAGCTTTTTAATAACCACTGGTAACTAAGAGCCCCATTTCCTGTGTTTCTTGGGTTATTAGAGCAGGTCTTCTTGATTTGGGCTAAGAGAAGGAGAGGGAGAGAGAGCACATGAGGATTTGTTTTTCCATTTTCCTTTGGCAAGTAAATGTAAGTAACGACATAGACAAGTAATATCTGTAGTACCAATGATTTGTGACTTGATTTAATTATTTAGTTAATTTCTACTATAATGTGAATTTATATGAAAGTAAGATGCATGCCCATGATTAAGGGTGGATCAATGTATTCCATATGCCAAGGTCTCTCAATCTTAGAAGTCTTCTGCAAACAGGGACATGTCTTTAGTTTCCTCTGTTTCCCCATCTCCTCACTATCTGTGTGCCTACTATCACAGACACTAATGCACCCATCTGCACAATATTTTGCCCATAGGATTGCAAATTGATTGATAGTCAGGTGCATGATGGGTGATCCAGTGGAATTTGGAATTAGAGAAATTCATTTAATAAAGATATATTAAGTACTTACTAGTTGCCAAGAATTGTTCTAGGTACTGAAGATTCTGTAGGGAACAAAACACAGACAATAGCAAATAGAAATGTTTAAAGCTTTTTTTCAGTTTTAGTAGTTGTTATGCAGTAAACAGAAACTTGTGTAGCAGGGAAGTATTCTGGATTAGCTCTGAAGAGTTAACACTTCCGCAGAGACTGGACCATTAAGAATGAGTCCAGGGGGCATTTCGCTGCACTGAGGAAAGCAGCAGGAAGGGCCAAGGTGAGAAGGAACTATGGCTGGAGTGCAGAGTGTGAGAGACATCCAAGACACAGGTGTGTCTGCCCTAGTTCTGAGTTGGTGATTTCATCTATTTACAGTAGGAAGCCTTGGGAAGGTTTAAGCTGGGAGTGACTTGATTGTCAACGATCTGGTGAACAATTAAAAATATGGAATGCCTAATTACAACTGTACTACTTCCTCTAGAGTCGAGCATCTCCTTATACCTGAGGACCCATCATGAGTAGACATGATACCCTCCAAACTTCCATGAGTGAAGCCGGTGTCACAGTTGGAAAAGATTTGTACAAAAATCATAAAAAGCAAGTGATGGCTCCTTTGGTGGATGGGGGAAGTCAGGGTTCTCCGGTTCTGCAAACAGTGTCAGCAGCAGCCACGAGCCGAAGGCAGTAGCCTTCCTGAGTGCACAGTGTGATGGACCCTGAAGTCTCTGAGTTTCCAGCTCCCCTGCCTTTACCCAGCATAATCACCATCCCAGGCATCATCTCTGAAAATGCTACAACAATATCAAGCTTGTAGTCACTGGTTTAGGTCTTGACATTTCTTCCCCTGAGAGTGTCAGGCTCCATATCTAAGGAGTCTACCCTTGTGACAAACCATGGCCCTTATGAGTTCCTGCAGGCAAAGCAGAGGGAGTCCAGAGCCAATTGATCAACTCACTCCTATTTCAGTCCTGTCCTGCATCTGAGGCAGACCAGACAGCCAGCAGGCAATTAGCTGTGTCCTCACAGGTAACGCAGCAAAAACTTTCTGGGACTGAAAGCTCTGTGGAGATGGGTCGTGAACAGACATGCCACCCCTGTGCTCACTTGCTCCTGGGCAAGGGGGTTCTGTGGTGCTCGCCTCTCCACTGTTGACCAGGGGCTGAGTTAGCTCTCTGGCACCATCAGCTTTCACTTCCACAGAGCTGATGCCCGCAGCCTCTGTGTTGCGGTTGATGTCTATTTTGGGTTGAAGATTTTGAAGTCAATAGCACTTTTGAGATGCCTGGGGCTTCTAAGCCAGTTTGAAAATTCAGGGGATTTGAATTGAATAAAATCCTATAGATAGAAATCATACAACAAATATTCTCATTACAAAAGGAGGAACTAAAATCTATTTCCTCTTGGGGTTTCCTAGTTGGAAGCATTTTAGCAAGTTTTTCATGGATCTGTCCAGCATTTGTGGATGGAAGTTTTACATGAGGGATCTCGTGTTTAGGAGTCTAAAGGCGGACAAGTTCCCACTTTAATAATATCCTTATGGAAGATAGGAGAAAGGACAAGGGGATTGATACCATTTATGGACACTAGCTCAACAAAGAGAATCTCATGTTGAAAGTAAAAGAAAACTGCTCATTGTGATGGACATTTTCAGTTTGCCCCCTCAGAATCGCTCCCCACCATCCCACACCTGCTAGGTGCCTGGGGATGGACCTGAAAGGTCCTCCACAGGCTCTGTGATCACTAGCTTCCACTCGATTGAGGCCAGTGGGAAACCAGAAGGCACTCAGAGGGAACCAGGAGGGCATGGGGGGATAGTTACTAACCAGGCCCCTGCCCAGTGGGCTGTGAGGTGCACTGTCCCCCTGCTCAGGCCATAGCTCCCTCGAGATGACCTCCTCCACTTGCAGCTACTTTCTCCAGGGATCACCAAGAGCCTCCTCAGCTTCCAGGCCTAGAGCAGGTCCCCCTTTATCCTGCCACAGGTTTATAAATATACCTTCTCAAACCTCCCCAGTTATTCTGTTGTTATCATCTATTTGTATCTCCCAGATTCAGGGGCAGGCAAAAGTAGATTTATAGTCGTTCATATGGAACACAATAATTAATAAATAATAATACAAGAATAAACTTTCTGTTTTGCATACTTTCAACTTTAAACCTACTTTTACCTGCCCCTATAGATAGGTAATTCTCACCAAGTAATCTATGGGTAATTTTTACAAAGGAAAACAATTTATATTCAACACCTTAAAACTCAGTGTTCACTTTAAGCAAATCAGTGTACATGTCAACCTCAAGTTACATTTCATATGCAAGTGGTAGACTGTTGGAGTCTTTGGGAAGTGAGAGGGTGCCAGAGTAGGGCATGTCCACCTTGCATGTTGCTAGCTCTAACAGCAGTCATGTTACTAATCAATGTCACTATCAATAGCCATATTCATTGTACTGGTCAGGAAATAAAGCTCTAGGCATTTTAAATCCTACTCTGATAGTTCCTTTTTTTAAATATATATATACACATTGATTTCAGAGAGGAAGGGAGAGGGAGAGAGATAGAAATATCAATGATGAGAGAGAATCATTGATCAGCGCATCCTGCAGGTCCCCTACTGGGGATTGAGCCCACAACTTGAGCATTTGCCCTGACCAGGAATGGTACTGTGAGCTCCTGGTTCATAGATTGGTGCTCAACCACTGATCCACACCGGCTGATAATTTTTATCTACATAGTGTTGTACTTGGTTTAGTTACCTTTCAGAAACTTGATTAAAGGCTTTGACTGGACATGTAACACATAATTTTTATCACTTAAATAGGTGGGACCAGGGTTCTTCAGATTTCCATGCAGAAAGTCTGTTTGTTAGGAATAGATTCCTGACATCAAGCAGGTAATGCCACCTGAGGAGAAAAGAAAGTTTCTAGCAACTGAACATTAAGACTCAATTTCTTCACCTAAAAAGGAATAATAATCGGACCTAATGCATAAATATATGAGAATTAAATATAAGCAGTGAAAGTTTCTAGCAACTGAACATTAAGACTCAATTTCTTCACCTAAAAAGGAATAATAATCGGACCTAATGCATAAATATATGAGAATTAAATATAAGCAGTGTGTGTCTGGGAAACATGCGTTAGTAAATGTTAGTTGTTGCTGTTTATCCTAATTGATCATTTTATTGATTTCTAAAATGTAAATGTGTATATTATCAGTTATGGGGAAAAAGGAAATATTTGAGGATGCCTCAGGAACTTATGAATGCACGTTGTACCTGTGCAACAAATAGAATGGAACTGTCTTCTTGGTTCCTGCCATTAGCTAGCTCTCTGGGCATGGCAGTGAGGCGGGCAGGACCGAGACGAGCTGTGCCCACAAAGTACTGTGCTCTGATGAGCATGAACCTATTTAACCAGACTCCTTCCTGTGTGTGCACATTGAGGAGATGGAAGGAATCAGAGAGAGAGAGAGAAAAGCATTGAATGCAGTTTATAATCATCAAAGAGATTCAATTCCTAATATAGTTAAGAAATATGGTTGAAACTCAATGTGTATAAAACTATTAACAAAACACTCAACCGTCTTTTACTTTAGTGATTTCTTTCATAATCAGAAACCACCATTTCAAGCAAGTTTGCACTTTTCACGGTTTATATAAGTGAATGGACAATATGTGTTTCTTATCCTAGCATACTATTTGGGGAGAAGGTTAAACTCAGAGTCAAGGAAAATGTTTGTTTAATATCTTTTTTCTTAACAATATCTTTATTTGTTTTTAGCTTTGTTGCATAGAAGGGCAATTTGACAAGTTAACACTCATTTTTTCCTATATTTTCATGGTCTAACACAAGAACAATAACACCAATTAACTTGAATTCTCCTTGGCTCCCCTCGTCCGTACCTGCAATTGTACACAGTGTGCTTTTATGAATAGTCTCCTGACAGTGAAACCCTCTCAAGATCTATAATTTGTCCTACAATTTCTGTCCAGGGCCCCACAAAGAAAACCATTTAATATATTCTGCATGTTGTCTCATTTTTCTAATAGTCTCAAGAGCCAGAATCTTATCATTTATAACTGGATATTAAAGATAGACTCATGGTGTGGAGAATGGAATAGATCCAACAGTAAAATGAGCTCTCGTGGCCCAAGCCAGGAACCCTGCCTTCCACCAACTCCTGTTTGTGCTGAATTAAGAGAGGAAAACGGTAGGGGTTCTGTGAGCCCTGGTTGTAAAGCACAGGCAGCTGGGAGACACCCCTGAAAACCAAGTGGGGTCCTGTCTGTTCTCACATTTCAAAGAAAAGAAGGGATAACATTCTAAGTTCATTCGGCCAGCATGTAGACATTTACAGTCAAGTCTACTAGTAGACACAATGCACTTAATCAGATTAAAAATATCACACACTGGGAATTATATCCCTTCTGAGGTGAACTTTGATCGATATTAAACCTGAGAGTAGTTCTGTCTTCATTCTGGCCTTCGATGGGCTTAGCCAAGATGGTATTCTCTTTCTCATCCTGCCCAGGTGGGTCCCAACGTGGTTGACTGCCCATCTGGAGGCCAGCTGTGAACCTGTGCCCAGCAGTTTATGGCTCCCCTCCTTTCTGCCCACCCCATTTCTCTTTCCTTCTCTCTCCCATTGCACTTCCCAAATCAAACATTAGCAATCCATCAGTCAGCAAAATGCCAAGAGTCTACATTTGTCCTTGAATCCTTCTACTTACAGTAAATGCAGTGCTACAGGTTAAATGACCTCAGTATAATATGGGGGGAGGTGTTTTCTTTATGTACAGAACAGGTTCTGAATCATGGTCATATCAGTGAGGTTTGCCTTGGTGCCTGCCTCCCACACTTCCTTTCTCTTTGCTTCCCGTTTTGGGTGTTAGGTACCTTGTGACCTCATTCTACCTCTAGCTCTTTCAGAATTAATTTATAACTTAGGACACTTTAATAATTTTTACACATAAGCAACCCAATGTGTTACCCCTTTGAGCAGTATTATATTTCTTAAAAAGATCTAATAGGAGAGAATAATAAACCCCAAAGAATTCATTTCTAATAGTGAAATTTCAGACACTGTGATTCATAAATTGTTGTGGTTTATGTTGGATGGGAAGTAAACTTATCAGATGTCACCTACATCATATCAGGTTGATGAGAAGAGTCAGGTTTAAGATCCACCAGACCTGGGTTTGAATATCAGCTCTGCTCTTTGCAAGCTCATTTACATGAGACAAATTACTTAACCTCTCTGTGCCATGTCTGTGAGGTGGCACCAATAATGACACCTACCTCACAGGTTCACAATGCAATTGAGTTGGTAAATGTAAAATCCTTGGGCTAAGGGCTATGTTTATACCCTGGAAATAGAGAAACAGACATATAGGATGGTGTGAGGACTCCCGTGCGAGGAGGAAGTGCAGATCTACAGGAGCAGGGAAGAGGGTTCGGCCAAATCTGACCTACGTAAAAATCATTTATTTTTTTCCTGTTTGAGAAAACTACTTTGTTATCAATTTCTAAATGAGGCAGTGGTTCCCAGGGCCCATCAGGGTAATGACTCGTGAAACTCAGCCTCTTTATGAAGGCACCTGATGTGAAAATCATTCCGAACAATCTGCCCAATCAGAGCTTAAAGTCACCAGCTCTCATGTCTGGGAAGTGTTGCTCAAACTGCTGTGAGTTTCTTATGCTTCATAAACAGCTATGGGTTGGAGTCCTTGGAGAGTAAACTGTCCAGTTACCAGCAAGAAGATTTCATGTCCAACCCGTACATTTGATGACTGCTACATGCATTTAAATATTGAGCAATATTGTATTTGAGATACACAGTTAGCTCAAAAATGAAATGTGATGCATAGGAAAACACCTACAGTTCTAGTACTTATATGGTATTTTATAGGACACAGTGACACAATGCCTATAATTCAATGTTGTTCCTTTATTCTTTTCAACGAAGGAATTGCCCTGGTTTCTTTGGAAAAGAAGCATTCAAAGAGGAATGGATTGGCTTCTTAAATATTCTGATGCTTCACAAATAGCAGTGTTTCTGATGCTTTTCCAAGGGATGCACTGAATGAGCCTAAACCTTAAGTGATAATGATGAAATGATCATAGTCCAGAACTAATCCAAAATACGTCTCCTCATCTAATTTGCTCCAGGGCCTGAAGTTACAACTATTTGGAGACATCTAGAAAAACAATGGGGGGGGGGGCTTCTATAGACTCAGAACCAATGTTTGAAGGCACTATTAATATTTTCATTCTCGCCCTAATCGGTTTGGCTCAGTGGATAGAACGTTGGCCTGTGGACTGAAGGGTCCCAGGTTTGATTCCAATCAAGGGCATGCACCAATAGGGGGTGTGCAGGAGGCAGCTGATAGATCTTTCTCTCTCATCAATGTTTCTAACTCTCTATCCCTCTCCCTTCCTCTCTGTAAAAAATAAAATAAAATAAAATAAAATATATTTTAAAACAATAAAATATCTTCATTCTCACCCTAACCGGTTTGGGTCGTGGTTACAGTGTAGGCCCTCGGACTAAAAGATCACTTATTCAGTTCTGGTCAAGAGCTCATACCTTGGTTATAGACTTGTTTCTCAGCCCTGGTCAAGGCATGTGTGGGAGGTAGCCAATTGTTGTGTCTCTCTCAACTACATTTCTCTCTCTGCCTCATTCCCACCCTTCCACACTCTCTCTAAAAATCAATGGGAAAAAATATCTTCAGGTTAAGGATTTATAAATATATATATATATATATATATATATATATATATATATATATATTCTTTAAATATCTTCATTTTCTAAAGAGATTCCAAAGATGCTCTGGAGTGAGTTTTAGAAACTGATACTTTAACATCGGGAACGGAAACTTGGTTCAGCACCACAACCAGGCTCAGCAAGCCATTCAGCTGGACTATGGCGCTGATTCATGTCAGCACCACAGGGCACCACACCAGTGTTCCCGTCATTCCTCTCAGCAACATGATCATTTATGTAGAAGCTCCTGCTGCCATTTGAGTCAGGGACAGTGAAGGATATCTCCCGTGACCCTTTCTTCCATGCTTATAGTTTGCTCTGACAGGGAAAAGGTGACTTGTTGCTTCAGTTCAGCCACATCCACAGCCTCCGCCTAACACACTGATGGTCGACAGCAGTTGGCAATGTCGCATTCCGTTAACAGATATCCTCTCTTGTCACTGTTTAGAATGCCTGATGTTTGCAGGAGCCATAAACCTTGTTTACATATTTGCCTTTGCCAACTGTGAATTTCCCTTTTATCGTTGTTGGCCGGATGGGGCTGTAAACACTTGCCATTTGCGCTTTGCAAGTTCATCCTAGATAAGCAACATTGAAATGACGAATGTGGCCTTGTCTTTTCAACCCTTCGGAAAAGATTAGTTCTCTCCCAATGGATATGTCTGTTTGAATCTTTTTTTTTTTTTTTGATTCAATTTTTTGCAAGAGTCTTTATTTCCTTCGTAGCCATCTATAATTGAGGGGAAAGGTGTGAAATACTTTTTTTCACACCATATATGCTGCAAAGGTAAACTAGATGTGATCTGTATTTCTATGTATTTTGCATTGCTAGAACCATATGTCTCAAGTGATTGATCTTATATAGGGAAGCAGCTAAAGATACATATATTTTAAGACTCTCTTATAGGAAATAAGAGTGCTCTTTTAGATTAATGTGCTAAAAGCTTCTGCTCATTTTTAATGGATGATCCATAATTTACATCAAAATTTCAATCACTTTAAATTAATGCAACCATTTTCTTAATGAGTCTTGTTGCTAGAATCTCCTCTGATTTTTACAAAACAGTCCAGGATATTTACAATTTTTTGTTTAGCATAAAATCAAAGTATCCAGAGTATTTTCCATTTTAGTTTGTGAAATCAATTAATAAATTACCAGTATTATTTTAAAATAAGTATCTTCCATGCACCTTTTATTAAAAAAATATATTCTATTCATCCCTTTTCATCTTCTATTAAATTTTGTAATGGGGAAAAGAGAAAATTATGTGTGTTCTCCTAACAGACATATAAATATTGTAAGTCATCTTATAAAATAAGGTTGTTTATTTCTTATTTGTGGCCATGAGAAGCACAAGAGTAAGTCATATTTACATTTAGCAGTCAAAATGTTCTCTGCATCTGCAGAAGAGATGTGTGTGGGCATAGCAAAAGAGCAAGTTAAAAAAACAAATGCCTGTGACCTAAATTTTTTTATTATAATCCTATATAATAAAGAAGTAATATGCAAATTGACCATCATGCCCTCACACAAGATGACTGCCCCCCTGTGGTCAAAAGATGGGCACTTCCATGTTTTCACAAGATGGCCACCACAACATGGTCAGCAGAGGAGGGCAGTTAGGGGTGACCAGGCCAGCAGGGGAGGGCAGTTGGGAGTTATCTGGCTGGCAGGAGAGGGCAGTTGAGGGCAATCGGCTGGCAAGGGAGCAGTTAGGCTTTGATCAGGCTGGCAAGGGAGTGGTTAGGGGGTGATCAGTCTGGCAACAGGTGAGGGGTTGGGAGCCAGCAGTCCTAGATTGTGAGAGGGATGTCTGACTGCCTGTAGGATTGGGCCTAAACTGGCAGTCTGACATCCCCCGAGGGGTCCCAGATTGGAGAGGGTGCAGGCTGGGCTGAGGGATAACCCTCCCCCCCCATGCAGAAATTTTGTGCACTAGGCCTCTAGTTGTTATATAATTGATATTGCACCTTAATACCAATTCAGGTCATTATGTATGTAAAGACCTGATACATGTTTACTCCACAGTGAAAATAAACATTGATTTACTAATCATACTGAAACATGGGGAGCATCAGGACTCAACTCACATCAAATGATCAAATTGAATGGAAAGGCTGTCCCAATACAGGCTAATGTTGAAGTAGAAAAAATGGCTCAGTGCTTCAGCTGAGATGGTCTTGGAGGACCAAGGAGCTTACCTCAATCAGATATGTGGCCTCCATGACTGAGTTTCACTGTTTTGATTCCTACAGAGCCTGTGAGTGGGATTCCTCCACAGTACAGTGGTTTCCGCAGGAGTTTGGGGAGCCACCCAGCTATCTGTGTGGATGCTCCCAGGGCTGGGGAGTGGAGTGGGTAGGAGCAGACAGGAGCAACACCTACTGTTCCTGCCTTTAAAATGAGGCAGCACATCTCTGACCTGTGTTATGTATTAGGCTTCTTTGTAGAATTTCCTCTTAAGAAAGGATTCAAGAGCTTTAAAGAAAAAAAGGAAAACTGTTATAACATAGGCCTCTGGGTAGAGCCAAAACATTCTCTAAGAGATAAAATTGCAAGAGAAGGGTCATAGTTAGGAGAGAATAGTTAGTGCCTTTCTTGTAGGAATTAGGATAAAATCACATATGTGAGCCCTCTTTCCTGACAATAGACAGATAAATAGGTGTAGTACATGCACAAATGTGTATATGCATCATTATGTTCGTATGTGTGTGATTATATGTCTATATATGTGTGTGATATATACACAAATATGTAGAGAGTTTATACATAGATGTATAATTGCACAACCACATACATACAATCACATAAGAGAGAGAGAAAAAGATCAATATAGCAACACATGTTGTTGCATACCTCTGAAGTCCCAGAGACTATGCCAAATGCTGGACCAACATAAAAGCACTCCATTTATCTACATCTCACTGGATATGAACATGAAAGGCTCACTTTAAACATCTGGGGGGAAACGCATGTAAGAGTTTGCTAAGGGCTAGGGTAGGGCCTTGCAAAGACATGCAAATGTTGAAGATTCGTGATAACCTTAGCATTTTAGCCAAAGTCAATTTTTCAGATTTCAACCTGAAAAACAATCTTAAGGATGATATGGGTAGACAGGAACCACAGACTAAATGCCTCCAGTGGGGACAGGTAAACTAGGAGGAAGCTAGAGAGGGCAAGGGGTAAAGAGCCAGGAAGAGCATGTGCCCATTCCAGGGGTGCAGTGGGTCCTCACCCTGTGGAGACGAGGACACAGTGTTGCCAGATGTTAGCATTGAAAATCCAAATGTTCCTGTAAAAGTCCTTCATTTTCTTAATGTTGCCAACTACGAAAAGGTTAACACTGTGGAAATATCTTTGGGTTATATTCAGATTAGGGAACTCAAGTTCATACTACTTGGTTCAACAATGTCCTTTCCTATTTTCCAACAAGAAAGGAAGCATAACCAAATTACCTGGTTTCCTTAGCTACAGAAATAAACAAATGGCAGAGTTGAGTCTAGAGTCTTCTCTTCCTCATCTCATCTAGGGCTTGTTCCCTACAACTTTCCACCACTCCTGGGGAGAAGGGTAAGTCTGCAGCCCACATTCAGGGCATAAGTATCAAATCTTCAGGTCAGTGGCCATCTTTGATTTTCAAAACTAAAACAATAACTGACAACCCATGAAACGCCAGGCACATAGGGAAAAGCAATTTGAAGAAGGATTGGATTTTGGGGGCAAGGATTGGAAGAAACCAAAATAATTCTCGACTTATTTAACTTCAGTATAGAAATTTCTAACATCTATTAAAGTAGAGAGATTTCCATATGAACCTGTATGTATGCATCACAACCTTAAAAATGAAATAGAGATTCCAGAGATGCTCTGAAATGAGTTTTGTTTTTATTTATCAGTTTTGTTTTATTTATTCCCTTCTTTTTTTTTAAAGGGAATTTCACCTATAAATACTGGTTCAGAAGTTTTAAAGTTCATGATCCACATTTTAGAAAATGGAAAGCCAGACAGAGATATCTTTATGTGTGTGGTGGTTGGGGAGCAGAGAGCCAGGGAAACATCAAGGGGGAAATATCACATTTATTTTGGGACATGATATTGAAGATGTCTGAATTGGAACAGAGTAGAAAACTCCGAAATGAAGGTCAAATGTGGAAGCTCCATGGAGCTGATGGTTGAAGCTATGGGTATGGGTAAAATTATCAAGTGGAAGATGTATAGATGAGTGGAAAGAAGAAAAGAGAAGAGAAAGGAATGGAAGACAGAGGGAGAGAGACCAGAGAAGGAGGAGGAAGAGGCTCCATGGACAGATTGGTGAGATGTGAACAGCCTCACACAACCAGAAGATAGTTCCATCAGCTCCTATCATGGCATCACTGGTTGTCCCATCTGTGCTGGGCTTGCCTATCACAGACCCCCACTCCCTCAAGGAAGCAGTGTGGCTGTTCCCTAGAGAAGGAAGGAAGGAAGGCAGGAAGGCAGGAAGGCAGGAAGGCAGGAAGGCAGGAAGGAAGAAAGGAAGGAAGGAAGGAAGGGAGGGAGGAAGGAAGGAAGGAAGGAAGGCAGGAAGGCAGGAAGGCAGGAAGGCAGGAAGGAAGGGAGGGAGGGAGGGAGGAAGGAAGGAAGGAAGGAAGGAAGGAAGGAAGGAAGGGAGGGAGGGAGGGAGGGAGGGAGGGAGGAAGGAAGGAAGGAAGGAAGGAAGGAAGGAAGGAAGGAAGGAAGGAAGAATGGATATGTAGGGATGAGGGGCTATAAGCTGCCCAGGTATGGTTGGATCAGTATAAGGAGTTTGGACCACAAGCAGTCATTTTTGGTAGCAAATATAAAGGTTGAAGTTTGAAGTAAAATGGAAAATGGTATAAAGGGCACACTTACCCTTGTTGGCTTTATCTTCATTCCTTTATCTAGTAACTGAGTTTGAGTATTATGTAACTTCTTTAAAATTGATTTAGTCGTATCTCTAAGACATGGGTATCATTTTACTGAAACTGATAGTTAGTAACTGAATCTACTCACCCCCCATGGTGCAGCATAGAGTCCAGACTGAGAGAAACTCAGTAGATGCTGTTATATATATATATATATAACAGCCTAAATGACCATTATGACCAGTTGACCAAATGACCGGTTGACCAGTCAACATGACGTGTACCAACCACCAGGGGGCAAGAGCTGGCCCCTGGTGGTCAGTGCGCCCCCACAGCCAACCTCCCCTTAGCCAGCTAGCTCTGATGGCTCTAACTGGGACTGGGTGAGGTGCCCCGATTGGCCCCAGTCACTGGCCAGGTCCAGGGATCCCATTTACACATGAATTCCTGCACCTGGCTCTAGTTCATGAATAATGGGCATCAAGTTAGGTTTCCTTCAGCAAAAGCACCAGGGCTTGTTTCTTTTTCAGCAATTACATGTAAATAAGGCTGTTAATGTTTGCAGCTACAGTTCTGTAGAAGAATATTTAATGTTTCTCACTGTTTGCGGATCACACACTATTTCCTTTAAGATTATAAAAATCCTAATGTCATCTTTTTCATGTTCCTTCTATCATTATATCATGTTCCACCTGCAGAATAAATCCAAGTTGGAGGTTTATGTCCTTAAATTCAAAAATCATTTGTCTGTCTGCACCTTTCAGTGTTTTAGAATCTTAAAAATTCAGCATAGAAATAAGGATAGTAGCTCCTTTTTTGATATTATACTCTAATTTCCTTTTGGAAAAATGCAAAGTTTCTTGGAAAACATCGGTTATAATTATCATCATAGTTTGAGATGATATATTTTTTAAATAGTGCTTTACTGAAGATCACCAATGCAAGGATGATATTCCAAACTGTCTATAAATCCTCAGAGAAGCACCCTTCACTTTTGGTCTAATATACAAGAAGAAGGCACCTAGCTTTTGAATTAATATATCCATGTATTCATCACTGACATTTTGTAGCAGCCCCAAGGTCATATTGAAAGATTCTGTTTGTGCATAAGAGGCAGAACTTACGCTCTCACACTCTACCTGATGGTTCCACAGGTAATCTAACTGGGAAAATCATTAAACAAAAAAGCGATGTAGAATTCAACTTGTTTTATATTTTTTTCTGTTTGATGATGCTTCAAGTGTATTCTTATATGACGTACTGGAAAGTTCTTTGGGACTGTTTACTTATATATTGGGAGCAATAAGCAATCCATGTCAGTATCCTGTTAGCATCCCCTGCCATGCTCTGAATGGTAGCCTTCCCTTGATTACTGGGATGCTACCCACTCTTGATTTTAGTCCTACCCCTCTACCAATCAGAGCCACATGTCAGATAAAACTCTTGCTAGTGAGGCATTAGACCACGGCTACTGAATTTGTTACCATGAGGCGGATGAGTGCAGTGTCGAGTGTGGTTTACCAGGCTGTGTCTCTGCTATTTACCTTGTGTTGCAGTGGATATGACTTTATTCATAATAACTGGCAAAAGGTATCCCATTGTGTCCCTTGGGTCCTGGTAGCACACAGTAGGTGCACACCAAAAGTAGCATCTGATAGAGTATAATGAAGAGATGGACAGGGGTACAGGAAGCCAGCCAGATGTTGGTGC
>PVJC01042527.1:0-14896 GCA_004026665.1 Murina feae
CCCAAGGTCTTTTACTTTAAGAATAAAAAGGACTGGGTGACTGAGAGTCCAAAGTTAATGCTATGTAATTGGGGTGAAAAGACACTAGCAATTCTGTAACTAAGCATAGTTAGAAAAACAAGTTATCGGAGGTGGGGGTGGGGCCCTCCATAGTTTTATCCTGGATGTTGTTACACAAAACTGATGGTCATTCCCTCTCACATTTGCCTACTCCAGGGGTGGGAGGGCTCTGAACAGCACTAAGCAGTAAGGACAGAGCTGGTAGGAAAAGATGTATCTGTTGGGCAAGATGGGAAAGCCAAGGTAGGAGAAAGACGTAGGAGTTGAGAATGGGGAAGAGAGGCTGAGTGGTGATTCCTGGAGGCTGGAGTTTGCACAATAAACAGAGCTATCTGTGTTCTAACCAGTGAGAACAGAGAGGGAGAAGCAAATGGCAACTGAGTAGTGAAAGCCTGCTTCAAAGGAGTGGGCCAGCTCCTAGCCTCACTCTGGGAGAAGAATCTGGGGAAGGGATAAAGAAAAGGACGAGGCAATATCAAAATCAAAGGGGGAGAGAAGAGAAAGGCATGGATCATTAAAAGCTCTCAGCTGATTTTGAGTCTCACAGGAAACCAACAGGGCAGATGTTATTATCCTCTACTTACAAATGAGAAACTGGGGCCCACAGGCAGTAAGTGATTTTTTAAAGGCCACATACTGAGCAGCAGATATAAGACTCAAAATCAAGTGACCTGATTCCAAGAAAAAGACTAAAGAAGAGAGGGTGCATTGGAAGCACTGATACACACCATATGCCCTACTTTTTATGCTATAAACAGGAAGTAAATTTTTCATATAACCAAGACTTAGCCTTTTAAGGACCAAATGGAAACACTTTTAGCCATTATTGAAAAGCATTTCTGAAATGTATTATACTTGCCCTTCAATACTGACTGTATTTTGCCTTCTTGATACATGGGGCTAAAATGTTGAAACTTGGACTTCCAATATAGATGGACTTCTAATTCAGGGATACCCTTAGGTTCTAACGAGGCATACAGATTTTATTGCTCTCATGCCTAACACATTCATGGCTAGAAATAGCTGTAGAGCAGGATCGCTGACTCAGCTGCTACTTCCTTCACACTCAGCTCTACCTTATTCAGTATGTGGGTTTCTGCCCATCTACTGCTTCTGATCATGTCATTCCCTGACTAATATCCTTTTAATGTATCCCTACTCATTACAGCAGCATTTTAAAATTCAGGCTGCACATTAAAATCATCTGGGGCACTTCTAAAACACCTCTCAATGCCCAGATGCCATCCCAAAGATTTAGATTCAATTGTTTAGTGTGAGATTAATAGTAAGTTGCATGGACTTGGGCTTCTGGTCAAGATGACGTAACATGGATTGGCTAAACACTCCAGCTTGATACAATAAAAAAAATCTAGACAAAATAAATAAAACACGAGTTTTCAAAACATTAACATGAGGCAATGAAGGACACTGATCCCTGAGAGGTGAGAAACAAGCAAAGTCAGTCCTACAGTTTCCCTAGTTTGTCACCTTGAGAGAATTCCCAAGGAGCCTGGAAGATGCTTTGAATTGAGAAGATGCTTTACTGAGAAGATGGTGTGAGACTCTAGGGAGATTACATGACTAGAGTTTTCTGGGTAGAGTACTAGACAAGAAAGAGTACAAAATCAACATATGCATATAAGGAAACTATCGAAGGCCAGATAAAGAAGACTACCTGAAAATATTAATGGGAATAGCACCCAGAATTCAAACAGGGTTGGTAACAGTTTGCACTATTCAGACTGGGCTGCTTAGAAACCCACAGGACATTGTTGGGATACTCAGGAACATCTTGCCTCAGTAGTCTGGAAGTGTTAGCCACAGACTTAAATGATGCTCTGGTCTTGCCTAAACTGGAAAACAAAACCTGAAAGGATCGAAGTATATGCAAGACGCTTCTCTGTGTCCCAGAACAAAGCTCAAGTTCAAGAATATTTATAGGAGCACAGGAAAAATCCAGCACCCAATGAGGTAAAATTTATAATGTCTGGCATGCAATGAAGATTACCAGGCATGCCATGAACAATATGGAGAAAAATCTCTCAATCAAAAACAACCACAAATGAACACAATGTTGGAAGTTAGAACACAATGTTGGAACACAATGAACAAAAGTTAGAAGATGAGGGCATTAAAAATAGTTATTACAATCACATTCCATATTTTTAGCAAGTTAGAGGACCAATCCAAAACTGTGATACAAAGGCATTGAAAGTTATTATAACTGCATTATATATGTTCAACAAGTTAGAGAAAAGATTGAGCAGTTAGAGACATGGGAAATGTAAAAAGGATTCAAGTCTAACCACTAGAGATGAAAAACATGCTAGATGGTAATACTGGCAGATTAGACATTATAAGAAGAAAATGTTAATGAACTTGAAGACAGCAATAAATATGATCCAAATGACTTACACAGAGAAAAAGTGTTGAAAAATATGAATAGAGCATTGGTGACTTGTGGTCCAACTTCAAATGGTTTAATGTACATGTGATTGGAGTTTCTAATGGAGAGGAGAAAGATGACAAAAACCAATATTTTAAGAAATAATGACCATGGGGAAGCCATTATAGAGGTTCCTAACATTCTTTTAAAAATAGAATTACTATATGATCCAGCAATCCCATTTCTAAGTATATAGTCAAAATAATTGAAAATAAAATCTTAAGGTGATATTTACACATCCATGTTCATTGCAGCATTACTCATAACAGGCAAGAGGTGAAAGGAACCCAGATGTCTATCGATGGGTGATTGGATAAAACAAATGTGGTATTACATACCATGGAATACTATTTAGCCTTAAAAAAGGAGAATCCTGTTATATATGCTACACAACATGAATGTCTTTGAGGACATTATGCTCAGTGAAATAAGCCAGTCACAAAAAAGACAAATATTGCACACTTCC
The DNA here is from genome assembly GCA_004026665.1 of Murina feae. Taxonomy (NCBI): domain Eukaryota; kingdom Metazoa; phylum Chordata; class Mammalia; order Chiroptera; family Vespertilionidae; genus Murina; species Murina feae. Next base: position 2,973 of record PVJC01042527.1, read on the forward strand.
ATTTATGTGAGGTATTTAAAGCAGACAAATTTTTCGAAACATAAACTAGAATGGTGGGTACCAAGGGCTGGGTGAAGGGTAAAAGAGAGGTTGCTATTAAATGGATATAGAATTTCAGTATTGCAACATGGAAAAGTTCTAGAGATCTATTGTGCAATAAAGTTACTTAACACTACTATACAATATAGTTAAGTTGGTTAGCATGGCAAATTTTATGCTACATCTTTTTGAGTACAATAAAAATAATTTTAGTGGTGATTGTATAACTCTGTGTATATACTAAAATGATTGAGTTGTATACTATAAGTGGGTGAATTGTATAATATGTGAATTAGACCTCAATAATGCTGTAAAAACAAGTTCAGGATAGTGCATAGCAATGAGAGAGAATCACCAGTCCTTCAACTACATGCAATGTGATATACATGAAAGAAGCTACATGCAAGAGCATTCTGTACAAAACAAGCAAATTGAGCATTGCTGTTACAAGTAAGGATGATAGCTGCCTTGGGATCATGGGAAAACTAGTCACTGGAAAGGGACCATGAGTGACCTTTGGGGTGCTGGTAAATTTTTTCTTGTTTGGGTGCTAGTTACATGTGTGTCGTCTCTTTGTATAAAATCATTAGGCTGTACACTTATAATATACCAGAGTCCTGGTGCACAAAATTCGTACACTCAGGTAGGGGTTTCCCTTAGCCCAGCCTGCGCCCTCTCGTAGTCCAGGAGCTGTCAGTTGGATAACCTTAGCACTGCTGCGGAGGCAGGAGAGGCTCACGCCATCATGGCTGCTCTCACCAGTCATGAGCCTGGCTTCTGGCTGAGTGGCGCTTCCCCTATGAGAGCGGACTGACCACCAGGGGGCAGCTCCTGCATTGAGCATCTTCCCCCGATGGTCAGTGAGTGTCATAGAGACCGGTTGTTTTGCTATTGGGCTGAAACCAGCTCTCTGACATCCCCCGAGGGGTCCTGGATTGCAAGAGGCTGCAGGCCAGGTCAAGGAACCCCACCAGTGCATGATCGAGGCTGGGGAGGGATGCAGGAGGTTTGCCAGCTGGGAAGGGACCATGGGAGGTCTCCAGGGCATGTCTGGCCCATCTTGTTTAGTCCCAACTGGACGGACCCCAGCAGCAAACTAACCTACTGGTTAGACAGTCTGCCCCCTGGTGGTCAGTGCACATCATAGTGAGCAGTTGAGTCGCCTTAGCATATCATTAGCATATTATGCTTTGATTGGTTGAACAGCTGATTGGACGACCAGATACTTAGCATATTAGGCTTTTATTATATAGGATATGGAGTTTTTAATGTATATTGTAATTCTATATAAAAGTTTTAAAACATGGAAAGGAAAACAAGAAATATAACTACTTCATGGAAAACCACAAAAAGAAAAGAAATAATAACCACAATTTCCCTCAAGTTGATGAAAACTTTAACTTCATAAAAAGCATAAAAATCTTCAGACACAAGAAACAAGAAGAAAACTATATCAATGCACATCATAATATTTCTCAAAAGCAGTGATAAAGACAAGTGCAGCCAGAGGGACAACAATACCGACTAAAACAACAACAAAAAGGAAAGGATACTAGGAGATGTCTTATCAGAAATAATGCAGAAGAGAAGATGGTGGATCAATGTTGATAAAAAAAAAAACTGTTACCCTAGAATTCTATACCCAGCAAAAATACATTCCAAAAATTAAGGCAAAATAGTCTTTTACCAGCCCCAAAAGTTAAAAAACAAAAAAGCTTATTCCTTCCAATGAAGATTTAGTGTTTAAGTGCATTTTATTGTGGTGTAATTCTATCTCATTTTAGATCAAAGCTCCAAAGTTGAGAGCAACATAATAGGTGCAGATATACACAATATGCTGACAGAGAGTAGAATCAATAATCCCTGTACTAGACCATCACCAACCTCCAGGCTGTATGTGAAATGGCTAAAAAGAACACTGAAGAGTGAGTGCTTGGGAGAATATTGTCCATCTTATATGAGGAAGGAAAAAGGATGTTTTTTTCCCCCAAAAACATAGGCCAACTTTGGGAAGCTTCAAGAAAATTACTGGAAGAATTAGCAACTGAGATGCACTGAGCAGGTGGTGGGGTCCTGGAGTTTCAGCTGACACAGGCCCGGAAACGTCTGAGACTCAGACATTGTGTTTAGTTGTCCTGAAGGCTGCTGGAGAGCTGGCTGCACTGTGTGTGGGTATGAGTGAAATGCTTAAATACAAAGGTAATTTATGAAGTTTGCTTTACACTCAAACACTTATATCCAGTCATTTAGTTAACGCCTTTGGCTTTGATTAAAGCTTTTAACACTTGAAGTATTGACTGATGTAGCTTCCCTGGTGAGGAAAAATGAATATTTTTTCTCATTTATTAATGTCCTATAGTGAAAGCATATCCTTTTACTTAAAATAATTGATTTGTAGATGGAATTATAACATTTATTTTCCCCCCTGCAATTTGTGGATTTGCGGATTATTCTTCTGGATTGTCAGCGTAAGTTACCATTTGTCTTTATCCAATATGTTCACACACACACACACACAGAGGCAGACAGATGGACACACACACACACACAATGCATAAAAGACATGTAGGAAGTAAATTTTATTGCCATTATAGCAATGAGGGAAGAGTGGATAGTGGTGTGAGTTTATGATGCTGATCATAAAGTAAAAGCAAGGTGAAAGCAAAGCAAGCAGTGAGTCTAAATTTGATACTGATAGGACTGTGTTTCTACAGCATTTAAGCAAATAAAGTGACACAATTACATATTTAACATAAAATTAAAATTAGAATGTTTCCTTTGAAAATTTCTTAGTGCATCTCCAAGTGATTAGCTTATCACAATGCTTCCCCTGGAAAGGTAGAAATTAAATCAACAATATCGCAAAAGAGAAAAAAAGCCCTGACAGTCCTAAACAAAAGAGTGATGCAAATACAGTTCCAGGGGTTGTTAGGCAGGAAGCAGACGATCTTCTAATCAATTTACTGTTGCAAAATAAGTCCAAATGATTTTCATGGGACACATGGGTATCAATGTTGTAGTTATTGTATTTGTTTCTACCCAAACATATTTAAAACACAGCCAGTCACCACAGTTAGATTGTCAAAGCTATTTTTGTACTTAGGAGAGGGATTTAAGGACACAGTGAGGCCTGCATTTTATGTTGCTCGTTCAATGTGTACATTTATCATGATCAATGCCATAGAATATCATAAGCCTAATCTAGAATTGTTTCCTTGGTAAATCCACTGGGGAGAAATGAATGATAGGCACAAAGAGATTCACAAATTAACAAATTGGACACTGTTCCAATTTACTTGGTCTTAACAAAATTCCAGGTACACAGTGGTACAGTAAATTAACATTGTTTTTCATAATTGCAATATGTTTTTAATCTCGAAAATGGATAATTTCATGGGGATTTAATAATTATCCATACATATTTCATATGGGTAATATGCAACCCCTTTATCTAAAATTTCCCTCACGCAGGGTTGTTAAGGCTGTCAATAGTAGAAACTGCTGTGCAAACTTGGTAATACCAGAGGCAAGGCCAGAAAAATTCATTTTAAAAAATATTGATTTACTTATGCACTGTTAACTTGCCTTTCACTCTCTTAGTAAGCCTTTGCTGAGGACTATAATTCAAGCTAGAGTTTCACCAGCTAGCATCTGCAAAGGGAACAATTTGCCTGACAATCTCTCCCAATGTATTAATATTTTAACAATAAAATATCATGCAAAAGTGATGTTAATGATGTTATTAATAATAGTGGCAGACACAGGGGCAAAACAGAGATATTGATAAAAACATCAGTTTCTGAATATAAAGCACGGGTTAGGCAACAAAGGGAACAATTATTGGCATAAAGGACATTCTCTATGTCTACATACATAGGGGCCTGTAAAATTGACAATACCTGATGTCTTAAAATTTTCTCTGTGCTTTAATTCTCCTGCTGACAATGGTGGTTTTAAGACATGAGATTTCTAATAATCTCCCTAACCTTATACTTGGGTAGCGTTGTGACCAAAACCCTTATTAGTTTACTCAAATAACCTTGTTTTTCAAAGGCAAGAACGTACTCCACCAAGAAGAAGATCTTTGGACACTTTTTGAAAGATTACAATTTCAAACAAATTTGGGCTTGTTAAGTCACAACTTTGTATAGTTTTCCTTTCATCCTAAAAATACTTTGAATAAGCTCATTATGCCACAGAGACAGTATGATTTACTATCAAGCATAATACCATGCAAGGCCGGAGGCTTAGTCTATACTATGTGGTGATGCTGACGTTACTTGCAATCCTATCAGCAGCCATTGTCCTCATCCTCATCCTCTTACCCTCCACCAGCAGACCTTTGTCTCAAAGCCAGTCTACACTTGCACGTCTCTCTTCAGTTTACACAAAACCACAGTTATTGGAGTCATTTCATTTCTTTCAAACCAGCCCACCAGCACCAAGGTTCAAGATGTGAATTTCCCGAATTAGCTTTGCTCTAATTCAAGGTGACTGTACATTCTCTGCAGCCTAAAACACAACAAATGATGGGTACTTAAAATAGAATTACAAGGCCCATCCTATATAATACAAGCCTAATATGCAAATTTACTGAATGGCAGAACGACCGGTTGCTATGACACTCACTGACCACCACCGGGAAGACGCTCAATGCAGGAGCTGTCCTCAACCCACAGGCCCCAGGCCAGCCAGGGCGGGTGCCAGCAGGGGGCCCCCAATCACCCCACAGATTGGCCCTAATCACTGGCTAGGCCTAGGCTCCCTACCCATGCACAATTTTCATGCACCGAGCCTCTAGCATATTATATAAGATGTTTTATTAAATTTGTATGCCTTCCTTCCTCAGTTGGGATAAATAAAAGTCTTGACTCTGACACCAGTCAAAAACTTCATAAGCCAACAACCCTAAATCACCCAAAGAACAACTCTTACAGCAGCTTTCATGGACATAAACATTTTGTTCTCTGATTTCCAAGCATGAAAGTACAGAACAGCATTTGCCCATAATCAGTATATCTACTGAGAGAAATGACTTGCAAAGCCTCCTTCAAGAGTGCAAACTTGCCTGTAAAGATGTCACAAGGAACTTTAAGTTTTACCAATTTATTTTAAGGACAATACATTAATTTAAATGAAACAAGGAAAAAGATTGGTGTTGGATGCAGATGCTATACTTTAGACCAGAGAGATTCGGCCTCAAGGTCTCAACCACAGTGACTGTGTTTTCTGATTCTGATACAACGCTTGTGATGGGCACTTCTGCCCTCCAGATCAAAGTTAGATTGCATTATAGAAAATGCAGCTAAAGGGAAAACCCTTAAAGAGACAGTCCCAACTCAGGGCTGGCTGGCCCTGTGGGTGTAGTGGATTAGTCCCTGACCCTGGTGGTAAACCTTCTGGCACCCCTGGCCCTGCTCATTATAGCTGTCCATAATGCCCGGCCACAGGGACTGACTAGGGAACTCTGGGCCTCTGGTGTCTCCAGCATTGAGGAAGGTGTGGGTCCAAAACGCTAGTCTCAGCATTTGGATTTTGAGAGAGTATAGTCTTGTTTCAATGATACTTGCTTCACACATTTTATAGTCAAGTCCTATTGGAATCCATTTTTTTTTTTCTTCAATGAGGGATTGCTACTAAAGCCTGTTAGGTGAGTGGCTCCTGTGCTATCTGTCATGTCTGTTCTTCAGGGGGGAGCAGCATTATTCAGAAGATGCTACATAGAGATATTTGTCAATTATATCGTTTGATAGAATGCACCTTAATTGGAAGCACGCTAGTTTGATCTATGGAAGTTACCCCTTTAACAAATGGCTAAGAGTAGCCGTAAGATGAGGATTGAGTTCTCAATGAAGAACTGAAATCTGCTTGATGCAACCAAAAAAGCAGCACAGTTTCAGCTAGTTACACTGTCACACAGACTAACAGCAAAATTAATCAGAGGCTTTTAGTCAGTAAGTTTCTTCTGAAATAATGATCGCTTTTGTGAGGGACGAGCACAGAAAGCTAAGAGGAGAAGATGGCCAATTAGAAGGAGCCAAGAATTTGTCCATTGAAAGTGGGTTTTTTTTTTTTTTGTTTAGATTAAAGAACAGCTTTTATGAGATTTTTCAGAAAAGGTATTATTTTTAGGACAGACATTTAAAAGCAAAGAATAATCAATCACTACTAATGGCCATCACTTAACATAATTAGTGATGTGTATTATGTAGAGACCAGACTTTAGGAGACAGTGTGGCATAAAGAATACAACAGAGAACTTTTGAATCAGCAGAAATTCACCTGCTTTACTTTTCAGCTTCCGAATACGTTTTCAGTTATTAGACTATAGAACTTGAATTTAATAAATCTTTTAAAAGATTAAATGATTTCACATTCACGTTTAAGAAGAAATGTTCGTGATTCCAAATGTAATGCAAAGACATGATCATTATATAGTATCTTTTTTTCTCTGTCATCCCTTTATGCTATTAGAAATGAAGCAGCAGTAAAAATAAAATGAGAGAAGTGTCAGTAACAAAAATATCTGTGCACATTCAGTCGATCTCTTTGGACTCAAATACATGGCAACATATGTTGGCCAATTTTTGCAGAAAACCAATGCCAAGTGTATGAATAAAACAAAGACAAGATTAGATATAAGCTGTGGAAAATAAAATTTTGATATTACAGCAGCCTACTTAGTATGAACAAAAGCAGTCTCTTATAATGCAATAAGGAGTAGAGTCAAGGAATCATAATATTCAACAAAAATTATCACTTTCCTCTTTAGCAATAAATTTGAGCAAAGATCAAAACAGGAGCCTATTCATTATCACATCCATACCCTAAACTGACAAAATTTCCTAAATTGGAAAAATCCAAAAGGGCTTGGAAAGTTTTTTGAGACAATGCAAAACACCCTGAGAATCCTTTGAGTTCCCACCTCAAAACTGCAAAAGACTGTGACTGCGGAACTTGACTGGATCCAAGAGAGATGTATATTTAAAACCAGAAGGCATGTCTGCAAATCCTTGGATGTCCGAACATTTATAAAGAAAGAAAAAGAATTACTCATGTACAATAAGAACTTCATTTATCAAGGGTTGAATGACTAAGGCATCTGTAAGAGACCAACTTACATTAATAAGCTCAACCTCCCAGATTTTTTTCAACAGGTCCATCGATGTGTAGCCATTGATTAGAAAGGCTTTCGTGTAGTCACCTAGTTCGATGGAATCCAGCCACTCAGCGACAGAGGTGGGATGGTAGCCGTCGTGGCCAATGGGTCTCATCTGCAATTAAGAAACGTGAATGAAGATTACTTTAATCTGTTTACTTTGTGTCCCCAAAACAGGATGCTTCTTGGAAATTTATCTGATAGAAACAAGAGATTTTTCTGGGTAAGGAAATGAAGAAAACCAAAATATTTTATGCACAATTCTAATTCACTAATAATTTTCACGCTGAATTAATTTAAAGAAACGCACCCCCAGCTTTCCAATTTAGCTGCTACAGCACCTCCATATTTGAGAGAACTAAATATGTCAAACTTCTGTTACAGACATTATTGGCATTCTGTCGGATGGAATTTCAAATGATGTCAGTCATGCAGCATTAAATGCAAAGCTGAAGGCAAAAGGGATCGCATTGCCAAAATGTAGATGATACTTCTCATATGCACAACATCAAAGATGTGAAAATACTGTATGACTTGCCTAAAACAACCAAAGGAATTCATCCGTATGCAAGACATGTATGGCAGGCATTGCAAACGTGGTGGAGAAACCACTGCTGTGCTTAGCCTGCAAAGCAAGGCTTTTCGGTGTTTAAAGCCCACGTGTTCTACGTTGATTCCACAGGATGTTAGACAGGAACAGAGAACTTGCTGGCAGACAGGTTGCTATTTTTCATCAGCTATATACAGATTTTATTTTATTTATTTATTTTTTTTACTTTAGGAGAACAAAGAAGTGTGACCACAGCATAATGTTTCTGAGTTTAAAATGGAGTGTGAAAATAATTTCAGCAAGAGAAACTTCTGGGTTTAAAATTCTGTATGGATTATTCCAGTCCTTTAGCTTTTATCTGAAATTTTAGTTGAATTTGCAATTTTTGAAGGAACTCGCTTCCAAGACGTGTGCTGCTTCGCATGCCGCACTGTATATAACTGATACTTCCGCTACTAAGGACAGTTGGTACCTCATCAACCTGCTGTGATCCTTCAGTGAATTTGTGATGGCAACAGCAAAAAACAGGGCAGCATACAAAACAGATTTTTCTCTTCCTTCAGACTCAAGGAGATAAATATTAATGGAAATCTATATGACTGATTTGTGAGCAGAGAAAAGATTAGCCTGGGCGTCAGGATTTCAGATTTTAATCTTAAACATGTTAAGCTTTCTGTCACTATGCAGTGTTCTCATTTTTTAAGATGCTCCTTACGCCTTCGTTTTAGAGTTACTTTTCCTTCTTTCCCGTTTCCCATTGTTTCCCTCCCCAGTCTGTTTTTGATTTTGAGGTTTAAATGTCCTCTATTTTAGAGTGAGAGTGTAATTTATTACTTGCATGAGACTCTGAACTGCACCTGGCTTTTGTATGTCGCTTTTACATGGACTAACCAGTTGTTGTTACTCATTCAATGTTTGTTGTGGTAACACTTAGCAGGGTGTTTATTCCAAAGTAGCTACAAATGTAAATAACTGCTCAGGGTTATGTGTGTGTAAAATTGGAGACTAGGACCCAAGGCGGAAGCTCAAAGGTATGAAGTACCTTCATATTCTGGAGAGAGCTACAAAAATATTGGGCTAAGTGTATTCTCCAGGACCAAGAGGTGGTTGAACCAACTCTTCTAAATTGAACCAGCGCCCCAGCCCCAGAAACTCCCTGGTTGTCCCAGTTGATAGAGGAAATAACTAGAGAAAGAGAAAAAGGAAGGAAAACTCAGTGGAGTTGGAATGAACAGCCTGGCAGGGAGGTATTTCTGTCAGCCATTCATGAAACTGACTACCCAGTGGTGAATACTGGGGACAAGCTTAGGGAGTCCTGATGAATCTGCTAGGGCAGAATCAGATACCTCATGTCAGAGACTGTGCAGTGACATACCACTTCTTTGAGAGAGCAATGTCCATCTGCCACACAGAGGTTATATTGATGGTCTGTTAGCCAACGAGCAGTGGCAGGGATATCTACCAGATCTCTGCAAAGCAAACCTAAATATAAGTGTTTTCTTTCCCAGAATCCCTCCTTCTTGCCCAGTGCCAGGGAATTTAGAATAAGAAAAGAGAAAGGCGCCACTACCCTGGGGAAAGCCTAAAGTAGGGACTGAATGGCAAATAAAATAAAATGATGTTTCAACCAATGGGTTGGCACTGAATTTTCAATATTTTACTTGAGTGGAAAGTTATTAGATATGTTTGAGATAGCATTAAAAATTAATAAAGAGAGAATCCAATTGAGTTTAGTTGAAGGCAGGATTAGAAAAAATAATCACATCAGTATCTCATGGAATGCAGACTGACTGCTCATTAATCTGGTCACTCCCATGAGGCAGGTTCTCTAAGCCCATCCTTAAGGAGGTGAGAGGGAGGGAAGTATTTGCTGGGATTGTGAGGGACGGGCAGGGTGGAAAGCAAGTGTGAAGAGGACCTGGAAATGGTTACGTTGAGGTGTGCAGGGGCAGCATTCATTCATGTACTCATTAAAAAATATTTAGTCAGTGCCTATTCTGATGAATGTTATGAAAACATAGAGAAGAAAGCAGTTACAGTGTCTCCCTCATGGAAATTATAACTCTTAACACTTTGTAATTGGGCATTTTCCCGCCAAATCGTGTCGTAACGCGGGTTTTTTTTTTGACATTTTTCTCGCCAAAATTAGACTTTCCGTAAAATATTCATATCTTTCGATCTATTTGATATTTTTCTATGAAACTCTCAGTGTTTTAGTTTAAAAAGAGGTCTCTATTTATTTACTTTGCAAAATATGTTATTGTATTTTATATGTACACAAAATTACTACATTCTAGGTAAACATATAAAAACACTCTTTCACAATCAAAATAATTTTATTTATACAAAATTACAATATTTTCAACAGATCTTATAAAAAAAACTATAACCTACTAGTGCTTCACTGTGTGGTAGCATTCGAAACACTTTCCTTTGTGCAGGGGCACATTACAAAACTTGCACATGTACCGCGTTTCACTGTGTAGTTTATGAGCGGCACACACACAACAACGACGTAAAACATTTTTATTTTTGCCGGTTCCAAGTAGAGGTTCTAATGTATGTTTCCTCATGTCCATTGACAGTCTCCCTGGTGGAACCGATTTTACTCGTTTCCCGCAAAAAATGTGTTAATTGAAAAAATATATGAATAGGCCCTGGCCTGGTAGCTCAGCTAATTAGAACATTGTCCTGATATGCTAAGGGTGCAGGTTCGATCTCTATCAGTGCACATACAGGAAGCAACCAATGAATGCATAAGTAAGTGGAACAAATCGATGCGTGTCTCTCTCTCTCTCTCTCTCTCTCTCTCTCTCTCTCTCTCTCTCTTTCTCTCTCTCTCTCTTCCCCCTCCCTCTGAAAACAATCAATAAAAAAATTAAAAAACATACAAACATCTGACCAATAAATTATAAAGGCTCTGCATACCTGAAGAGAGGAAACCTTTAGAGCCATATGAAGTTACAAAATTAACTTGACACGTATTTAATGATATGCAGAGTGGTTACTGTGCACCACAATTTCTTTCAAAGCAATTCTCCCATCTGTTCCTTCATTTCTGTTCCTACTGTCACTACCCTGTTTAGGTTCTCATTAGCATTTACAAAAATTAATGCAATAGCTTTTCACTTGGCCCCCCACCTTTGCTCCATCTTGTAACCTGCTGCTCCATCACTCTGCCAAAATCCCAGGTTCTTAAGTCAACCTTTGCACAAAAACCTACAGTGGTTCTTCCTTGATAAAAGCCCAAATGTCATATTCCAACATTCTGGAGCAGCTGTGCTCAGGTACAAACTTATCTTTTCAACCTAATCTCACACTGCTCTGCTATGTGCAGCCTAATACATATGATTAGACACGTGTATATGTCTAAACAGTATGTTAACTTGCTACTGTCCCATGAACATGAACTGTGCAAGACACATTCATATCTTTGCTAATCCCATTTTCCAGGCTTGGAATGCTTTTGTCTTTATTTCTGGGATGTTTCTCCAGGACTGCCTTCCCTTCTTGTGCTCTAAAACACAAATTTGCAATCATTTGTTTGTAGGCTATCTCACATAGATGTCCTATAGCTCTCACCAACACAAGTAAAAAACAAATTTATCTCCTTCAGCTCACAGACTGGCCCTCCCTCTGTGTTTCCAATCTCTGTTAACAGAGAACCATCACATCATTAACACGTCTATGCTTAGGAGGCATCTTTCCTCTTTCTGTTTTACATACCATCATATCTAGTTAGGCCAACAAGTTTTACAAATTTGATTTCTAAAATGTTTCTCAGTTCAGTTCTCTCCTTCCAAAAGGGACTTTGGATTCTGACAGTAGTGCCCATCCTAAATGTTGTTGTGAAACTTATATGGTATAGGGTATAGATATTGCCTAGCAGAGTGCTTTGGATATAATAGGTCTTCATTAGTTCTCTTCCCTCTCCACTGCCTTAAAATAGACCCATGCTTATCTAAACTAATAAAAGTGAAATAGTAAAATTAACCGTTTCTCCGGGACAGGGTAGGCCACGCCCACCAGCCAATCAGAGCGGCTGTATGCAAATTAGCCCAGCCAAGATGGTGGCAGCGGACACTCGGAGGCTTGCCTCCCGGTGCCTGCTGCCGCCATCTGTTGCCTTCCTGCAGGCCACACGGGTGGGGGGGCCGGAGGAGCGACCGCCGGCAG
>PVJC01042528.1:0-14882 GCA_004026665.1 Murina feae
AAATAAAATAAAATTAGAGTAGATGGGCAGAGGTATCCGTGTATCATAGTCAAGGAGCTATAGTAGGTATTGGAGGCAAGAAAGAGAACAATACCTTAAAGAAGGAGGAGAGAGGCTCAGCTTGCACGCCCTTCCCATCATTTGTGCTCTTTGTTCTTTCTCCTTCGTGCATCCTGAACTGCAGGCATGGTAGCAAGTGCTGCAGCAGACACTTGCATTTGACCACAAGAGAAAAGCTCCAAGAAACTGCAAAGACCTTAGCGACATGCTACTCTTGAGCGTCTGTACCATTTCTGCCTTCCTCTAGACTTTTTGTTTCATGAAATTAAAATAAACCCATCTGACTCGAGCCACTGTTATTTGAGTTTCCTGTTATAAACAGCCAATTTGAATCCCTACTTGGTGAAAGAATAATCATATTGTACCTATGCCCTAAAACTGTATCTGCTTACTTTCATCTCTTCTGTAATACATAGTACAAAATTTGAGCTCTTCCACTAGACATTGAATAAAAGTTTTCTTACAAAGCACAAAGAGGTCCCACCTGCAAGTCCTCCTGCTACTCAGGCTCATGCTCAAATGTTGAAGTGAGATTGTATGCTCCATGTAAACTTCCAGCATTACTCCCCTTCAATTTTGCCCAAGCTGGGTCTTGATGTATGTGACTCTGATGTATCAACACTTCAAATACTTTTCAAAAGAGTCATAGACTCCTAGAGGTGGGTAGAATAGCAGAAGGATTATCCAGTATCCCTACACAAGAATTAAAAGGCATTGGGGCCAAACATGTTCTCCATTGTTGTAAGGGTTTCCATCTACCTGCATTTTTACTAGTTGGGTGTTTGAGAGGCTACAAACTAAATGTCAAAAACTCATAAAAACTTAAAATACCATTTCATTTTCCTTGCCCTCACCTCTTTTCTTCCCTCTGCGTAGCATCTCTGTGTGCCTAAGTGGGTGAGTTAATTAGCAAGCACCAAACTACGCTGATCTTGTTTTTTTGCTCCACGGAAGATTAAACCCTCCTCTTCGACTGCAGACTGCGGGCTGGCAAAACCAAGAAGCACACACAATATCACACTCTTTTAGGCGGCAACAAATTTTATGAACTTTAAATGACCCCTAATGACTTTGGGAGAGAAAATCTCAGCTAATGCAATCAGCACTTTGGGAGAGAATTTTCGTGATGACAAAAAAAAGTGTTTGCCCTAACCGGTTTGGCTCAGTGGATAGAACGACGGCCTGTGGTTAGATTCCGGTCAAGGGCATGTACCTTGGTTGCGGGCACATTCCCAGATGATTGATGTTTCTAACTCTCTATCCCTTTCCCCTCCTCTCTGTAAAAAATCAATAAAATATATTTTTTAAAATGTTCTATGTCTATACCGTTCAATACAGTAGCCACTAATAATGGCAATAGAGCATTTGAAATGTGGCTAGTATGACTGAGAAACTGAATTTTTAATTTCATTTCATTGTAATTAATTTAAAATCCACATTTGGTTGGTGGCTACCAGACTGGTCAGCACAAACAAGTAAGAGAAAGATTTCCCATTATTTAAACATATTCTTAATGGCATTTCATTGTTAAAATTTTTAACTGACATTTTTTCATAAAACAATAATTGCATGATTCCATTTTAGGTCTTCTACTGCTGATAGAAAACATGGCAGTAATTTGATTTATTATAAAATCACGTTTTCTTCTTGAGTCGCGATTGCAGATTTCATAACTTAGTTCATTAATGCCACAAAACCTTAATTTAAAGTGTTTCCATTAACTAGTGCAAGATTTGGGGGCAATTAGGTCTTAGTATTCAAGATGACACTCCACCTAAAGACAGAAAAAAAGGCAATTCAGTTTATTAATGGATTCATAGGTAAACAAAGTGTGATGTATTCATATAGTGGAATGTTATTCACCTTTAAAAAGAAAGGAAATTCTGATACATGCATGAATGAACCTTGAAGATTTTATGCTAAATGAAATAAGGCAGTCACAGAGGACAAATACCACATGATTCCACTTACATGAGGCACCTAGAGTAGTCAAATTTATAAAGACATAAAGTGGAATCGTGGTTGCCAGGGGCTGGAGAAGAGGAGTAATGGGGTGTGATTGTTTAATGGGCATAGTTTCCATGGGGAAGATGAAAAGGTCCGGAGATGGATGGTGGTGAAAACTGCACAGAAATGTGAATGTACTTAATGCCACAGAACTATACAGTTAAAATGGTTGAAAAGATAAATCCTGTGTTGTGTGTGTTTTACCACAATAAGAAGTTGTTTAATAATTCTACAAAAGTAAAAAATGTTTCAGATGATGAGCTCTTACAGAGCAAATCACCCACTACAATGCAGTTAACCCTCAATCTGACCAAAGCTCATGAAGAAGAAGAAAAAAGCTCAGTCTTTGCTGGTTCTGCTTCGTGGACAGAGTGTTGATCTGCACACTGAGGTGGCCCAGGTTTGATTCCGGTCAAGGACACATGGCCCGGCTGCAGGCTTGATCCCCAGCAGAGGGTGTGCAGAAGGCAGCCGATCAGTGATTTTCTCTCTCATCATTGATGTTTCTATCTCTCTCTCCCTCTCCCTTCCTCTCTGAAATCAATAAATATATATTTTTTAAAAGAGCTCAGATTCAGCAAATAGTAAAGAATTCAAGATTCCTAATAACTCAGATATTCTGCTTAACTTGAGACTGTGTGACTGGGTTCAATAAAATCTTCCTTAATAGGATTGGCCTACACAAATATTGAATTGTCTGAGTACAAACCACTGAGTGCAAGTGATAACAGATATTCAGGTCTAACTTACAAATTTCCAATGAAAGAATAGACAAACTATGTGGAGGAGGAGAGAGCTGTCATCCCAGCACCTGTTAGATTGTGTAGGCAAAGGTCATGTCTATGGTTGGAACTCTAAGACTCAGAACTCACTTTTATGTATTACACATTCAATAAATATATTGATTGAATGAATAAGTGAAAATAATGAATGACTAAAATGAGCGAATGAATGAATAAATACCAAAGAATTCCAATATGAGCCTAAACTGGATCCTCACATATTCCAGGAAAATTAATGGGACATTATACCTGAATTCTATTTATATATGGAACTGAGAAATAATTCTAAGGGAAGCATCGAGCACATAGGCTTGACTCCATAACAATGTTTCAACCATCAGAGAATGAAAGCATGATTTTGTGTACATCAAGGTTTGTGTTATTCAGAATCGTCTGTCATCTCAACATCCGCAGTCTTGTGGTGAGTCCTGAGGAAAGAAGGAGTCATGTGGAAAAGCTAGATTCACTAAAATGATTACAGCATGTTTAAAGCCCTCATTAGTACTTCAATAAGACCAAAGACTGGAAGTGGTAAGAGATTTATAACGTAGCAGATGGCTGGTGGCTTTAGTTGGCACCAATGACTTTAGTGTTAATGGCAGACATAAGGCTGTACCAATAGCTAGGGAGAGGAAGCTCTGAGAGTAACTAGAACTCATACTTGAAAAAGATCTCACTGCCCTCAAAATGGATACCAGTGGACACATCATTTGTAAAATGCCTACCTACAGTTTCATGGATTTTCAAGTTTTCCACAGTTAAAGTCTAAAAGGATGTTCACAAATATGAAATGCAAATTAAAGATTTTTCAGAAATATTTGGGGGAATTTTTGTGGAATCCTAGAGGCAGATGAAGGTAAAAGTTCAATAATTATTGATACTGTCATTGTGCCCCTAGGTTGATATTAATAGAGAATGACATACTTACACTTGAACCCCGAGGCAGAGAACATTTAATGGTCCTATTCTTGAGGCACAAAGAAAAAAATGGATGGGACATTTCTACTCTTCTTTGTATCTGTGAGTGACCATGTGACTCAGTTCTAGCCAAAGAATTGGGCAGAGCGAAATATCCCCCCACTCCAGGAGATATTTGACAAGTCATTTTGTGTTGTCACAACTGGAGGGAAGTGGGATATTACTGGCACCTGTAGAGGCCAGGGATGTTGCTAAAGTTCCTCCAATGCACAGAACATCCTCCCACAATGAAAAACTATCTGACCCAGAATGTCAACAGTGAAAATGTTGACAAATTCTGACTTAAAGGGAAGAGACATAATCTCCCCTTCTTTGCCCCTTCTGTCAGGTTGTAATTGAGACATAGGTGTGATGCATGTTGGATCACAGAGATGGAAGCAATATCCTGGAGATGACAGAGCAAGATGTGAGTCTGGTCCTTCATAACTTCACAGTGCAGAGTCACCATACCATCTCAGACTTTACATGATAGTGGAAAAAAACTTCTGTCTTGTTTAATATACTGTTATTTTGAATCTCTATTACATGTACCTGAAACTATATTCTAACCAATATAGAAGCTAAACTTAACTGAGGTTCCTTTTAGAGGAAATCCTATATAATAAAGAGGGAATATGCAAATTGACCATCACACTGGTCAATTTGCACCCACAGCTGAGGCTAAGTTCCCATAAGGAGCCTTAAGGAGCAATCAGCAGGGACCTGAGGCTGCGAGCCCACCCACCTCCTGCATGGAGCTTGACAGGGGACCTCAGGCTGCTCCCCCCCGCCCTGGCACCAGGCCAGAGGAACTCAGGCTGCACCCTCTTCCCTGGTGCCAGGCCAGGGGACCTCAGGCCATGCCCCCCACCCTGGCCCCAGGCCAGGGGACCTGAGGCTGTGCCCCCCACCCAGCGGGACTTGATAGGGGCCCTCAAGGTGTGCCCTTCGCTCTGGTGCTGGGCCAGGGGACCTCAGGCCATGCCCCCCACCCCAGCACCAGGCCAGGGGACCTCAGGCTGTGCCCCCTGCCCTGACACCAGGCTGGGAGATCACAGGCCACTCCCTCCGCCCAGCAGGGCTTGATGGGGGACCTCAAGCCATGCCCCCCTGCCCTGGCACTCAGGGGACCTGAGGCTGCACCCCCCCACCTGGCGGGCTTGACAGGGTGGGACCGGCCAGGTCTTGATCTAGCCCAATGAAGGGGGGCCGTCCAGGTTTGGGTCTCGAGCGATTTTGAGTGCACGTGGGTGGTTGAAGACTTGACTCTGGGTTCCATGGTGCACCCCAGACTCTGACAGGAGGAAGATTTTCATATACATTTTACTAATTTTCTTTAATCTCTGACACTTCTATTATAGAGAAAGGGCATATAGCAATATTAAAATATTTCCTCCAATTAATCCCCTTTTAATGTGCATGAGTTTTGTGCACTGAGCCACTAGTGCCAAATAAAAAGAAAAGGGGGGGAAATTCAAGGTGGCAAAAATATTTTCTTTGCTACTTAGCATCATTTTCCCCATTCCTCTACTAGCAGAATTGGGGCGGAGCGGGGGGGGGGGGGCTGGAATCCAGCCATCCCAATTCTCTGCAAGTCAGTTGGATGGGAATGATCCCACTCCCAACCTCTATAGAGGACTCTGATTGTCTTAAGCAAAACCTTACAATCCTGACTTCCTGGCCATGGTGACTGGCTCTAAGAAAGAGAAGCTTTCACTGTTCCACTGGATTTTGTAAATGAAGGTATGAAGCTTTAAAATGCTGCTGCCATCTTATCTCATTAAAGAAGGAATCCAAACGTGAAGCTGACACAAACAGAAAGTGTTGAAAAGTTATGAGAAACCCAGCATTTGATCCTCCCAGATCAAACTGCATCTATTACAAGGCCTACCTCTGCCCCTGTCAAATATATGAGCCAATAATGCTTTGCTTACACAAATTTGAGTTTTCTGTGACTTGCAAGTGAAAGATTCCTAAGAAATACAGAAAGTTTTATGGCAGAAAAAAATTCTTATAAGAGAACTTTCACTTTTATGACCTTTTCATTTCACTGAAGGGTTTGCACATCATCTGCAAAGTTTCCTGTAAGAGGAAAACAATTACAGCAGTTTTGCCATTGCCTGAGGCTATATGAAGTAGGGGAAGTGGATATAAAGAGGTTTGAATCATTAATGTTTCTCTTAGACTTTAGAAGTAGCATTACTACTTTCATACAGAACATTCCTACTTTTCTCCACAATACCCAACCCAGGTATTCAATAATCAGATTGGAGAAGGATTCATTTTTCCTTTATATTCTTCTTATGATTAGTGGTTAGTCAAGGCTGGAGAAGCTTAGCAATCATTCTGATTATGTTTGATTGCTCAATTTCCCTAGGAATTATAAGCTGTCAGCCTTTTGTAAATAGAAATTTGTATTTTGATGTTTTAAAATTCCACTTTGTCCTTTTCTTAGTCCTTAGCTACAGGTTCTTACGTTTCTTAATGATCGCCTAGAAGCTTATTTTGTGCTCAACTATCAACTTCAAGAGAACTTCAGAAGATAATTATGCTTTCCAGACTCATCTACTCTAACCATAAAATGTCAGAAAGGAGCTATTGCAGGTGATAGTGACAATGGTTCAGATTAGAAGGCTCGATCACTTAAGTTAGATAATTTATATCTGTGTTGAGTCTTAGTTGCCTTGTTATCCTACATTATATTCAGCCTTTGTGGTTGTTCTTGATCTTCATGTTTTATTGTGGTCATGTAGCTCCTGATTCAATATGAAGAGACCATTGTTGTCCCAAGACTAGCCTATATTCTGTTTAATAGCTATGATTTAATAGCTGGATTACCTAGGGAAATGTAATTAACCCCTCTGACACCCAGTTTTCTCTTCTTTAAAATGAAAAGACATGGAAATATTATTATTGAGTTATTAATTACCTGATAATTATAGTGTTTCAATTCAAATTGCCATGTTTTGCTCTGGCTGGTTTGGCTCAGTGAGTAGAGGGTCAGCCTGCAGACTAAAGGGTCCAGGTTTGATTCAGGTCAAGGACACATGCCTGGGTTGCACGCTCCATCCCCAGAGGAGGGCATGCAGGAGGCAGCCGATCAATGTTTCTCATCATTGATGTTTCTATCTCTCTTTCTCTCCTTTCCTCTCTGAAATCAGTAAGTATATATTTTTTAAAAACTGCCATATTTTAAAAACCAAAAACTTTGAAGTCTTAGTAATCCACTGCCCAAAGATTTGTTTGTAAACAAGAGAAAGAGAGCTGCCAGGAATGGTGCAAGTCAATCAACTTAAAACTTGAGGCAAAAGAAATAGCTGCAAATAGGTAAACCACATACTTTTCACTCTTCAGATATTCTATGGAACTAGTTACTACATTGTTCATAAACAAGTTGAGTGGAAAGTTCTTACATCGTAGGAAAGCCACCTTGAAATTTTTGTTGATTTATACTGCTCTTGTCTCGGGAACTTGGCACACAGTGTATTCTCTACTTATAACATTCTATCACCTCTCTTTGCCCTGCTATTACCCATACTACCCATGAGGCCTTAAAGTATTTCCCATATTTTCCCATGAGAGCTAAAGCATTAGTTCTCAGCATAGACATCATTTTAATGTGGAAAACCTTTCCTACCCACCACTCTCCCTAATCTAAACATCCCACAGTTCCCTTTTCAATTATAGACTTTATCGATCTAAATTTTAATTGTCTATTTACTATTTACTCAAGAGTGTAAGTTCATGAGGACAGACACCATATTTGTTATATGCAAATATTGAGTGCTTTAAGAAGGAGGGAGGAATCAGATAGATGAATAGTTGAAACCTAGAAGGATAGCTTGATACAGTAAATCTCCTGATTGCCCTTTGCAAATCTGAAAGATGACCAGCCCACCTATGATTACAAAATATTTTTAGTTTTCAAAGGATTTCTCATGTGTTACTTTATATTACCTTCTGAGCAAGAAAGTACACAAAGGAAGATCTGTCCTTTAATATATGAGTGGAGGAATTGAATGGAAAAGAAGAAAAAGAGAAAGAACTCATGGACACCACAGACAATAGTGCGGTGATTGTGGGGTGGTGGGGTGAAGATGGATAGAGGTGGAAGAGGCTATCAGAGGGATAAATGGTAATGAAAAAAATAAAATAAAGAAATGGTAAGAAAGTAGAGAGAGTTTAAAATGACTTAAGAAAATATAGCTGGATAAATATATAACTCCAGATTTATTCTGTTAATCCACTCTCTTTTCAAAGCTTTGAAGCTCGAGGGCTCTAGTACTAAGGAAGGCCACTGAGAAACCATGTAGTGTGGCTCTCCACACACAACAGGAAGGTGTTCTACTGCCATCTTAAAATCTTCAATTTGCATTAGTAAAAGTGAAGACATACTCAAGGATATTGCCAAGAAAATAAACTAGATGAATTGAATATGACCAACCTGTAAACATATATGATTGCTTAGACTGCACATAATGGCCATGTGTTTTGCATAATGTTTTCTAAGGGACTGTGAGTTGCAGTTTTGATTAATTGTACTGATTCTCCAACTTGGAATCAAACTGAGAGCCATATAATTCTTAGGCCTTTTTCATGACCTTTATAAGCCAACCTTCTTTGGAGGTCTTGAAAATGACTTTCAAAATGTGAAATTAGTTTTCTTTCTGATCCCCTAGAGCCTAATGCAGTGAATTTCATCATGCAATGTTGATTAAAAATGCTGAAATGAGTCACGATGTAATCAGAAATTTCTTTGTCCAAATCAAGCCCCATGAACTACAATTAGCACTGTTTCAATCTATAAAAACCAGTCCATTCTTCCGGATGCTGAAGATTAATTTTGGCATGGAGACATAAAAAACTCTCATAACTTTAGGTATATTTATTAGTCAGTCAGCTTCTTTCTTTTTTAGGTAAATGGTGGTAAAGGATCTTAGACAATTTGGCAGCTTATACAAAAACATAGTAGCAGAGAACAAGAAATATTATGAGAGCTGCAGAAAAGCTAATATGGCTGAAACACATGTAAGAAAATGAAGAAACTTTTACTCTCTTAGCAACTGGTAGGATAATTCCCCTAGGAGTGTAACACTAAACTTTTAAAGAAAGATTTTAATAAGCTACTTGGGATGAGGGGTGAGACCTTGGGGACATATTCAAGCTAAAAATGGTGGCAATAAGCAAGAATGGAATCTAGAAACAGAGGGACACTTTGTTTTGTTGAGTCCTTGGATGGAGTTGGGAATGTACATTTACAGACAGAAGCTGGGGCAAAGCCAAATTGTTTAATATAATAAAGAGATGAGTGTAAAGAGCCTGGGGTGGGCGGGGGTACAAGTAGATCCAGGAAGGCTGTTTTATCTTAGGGCAAAAGTAAACACACACAAAAACAAATCCTAGAACTACTCATGGCCTGCACTGTTTAAAGCAGCAGAGAAGAGGGAGAGAATAGGACAATCTAGTTAGAATCGGTGGGTTTTGATGATTGGTTAGATGTAAAAGAAAGGATGACCTTTCTGGTTTGCCCAGGACTGAAAGGTTTCCCAAGGTGTGAGACTTGTAGTTTTAAAATTGGGACAGTTCCAGGCAAACCATTCCAGTTTTCACAGGATTACAGGAGTTCCACAGATGTGGAACCAAGAAAATCCTGGGCAAACTAGAATGAATCAGGGGTTGATGCTGTGGATAAGAGAGGGAGGCCCCTAACATCTGACTTGGGAATGGGGGTACCAGTCACTGAGGCAGGAAAGGCGAGGATAAGAACAGATGCAGGTGGGAAGAGAATGCTGAGTTTCATTTTTGGACACATTGAGTTTCAAGTCCTATAGGACATCAAAGAGGAAATAATTTTGAAGTTACTGGCATATAGATAGTACTTAAGATTTGTGAATGAATAAGACTTCCCACAGATGGTTTTATACAGAAAGAAGAAAAAGGAAGCATAAGGAAGAGAAAGGAAAGGAAGGAAATGGAGGGGACTAAAGACAGAACCCTGAGAAACATCAATATTTATCTATATCTATATATATAAAAGCCTAAGCAACCAGATGACCAGACAACCAGACAACCAGTGACTATGATGCACACTGACCACCAGGGGGCAGACACTCAACACAGGAGATGCCCCTGGTGGTCAGTGGCTCCCACAGCTGGAGCACCACTCAGCGGACTGACGGGCACCAGACGCCCAGCTGACAGCTGGCAAGCACAGCTACAACAGTGCAAACCTCTTCCGACTCCATGACAGTGCTACCAAGCTGCATGTGCAGCAGGGCCAGAATAAGCAGGAGCAACAGAAGGGAGCAGCATTTGGGAGCAGCAAGCTGCATTGGACTGCCAGTTTCGGCGGATCTCTGCAGGCCATGCCGAGGGACCCCCCCCCCCCGCCCGGTGCATGAATCCATGCACCAGGCCTCTTGTAAGATACTAGTATATAAAGGTGACTAAGATGGAGTAGCTATAACAGCAAGATAAAAACCAGAGTGCATAGTCTAGAATTCAGGGCAATACAATGTTGAGAGAAGGAGGCAAGGTCAGTGTCAAGTGCTGCAGGCAGATCGAGTAAGATCAAGTAAGAAATTATACTTTGGATTTAACAACAACAAGGTCATTATTAATGTTCATGAAAGCAATTTTAGAGAAATGGTAGAGAGGAGCTGGATAGAGAAATAAATGTCAGATAAGAAAACAGAGATTAAAAGTAAAAAGAAAATTTCTTTCAAAACATTTCAAAGGAAGAGAAATGTAAGTGGAATAGATAGGTGGAGGAGACATTGAGTTGAGAAAACATTTGTATGATGGATACCTTAGCCTATGTTCTCTAGGAAACAGGAGCTGAGGTGAAGATTAAGGCACTATTCTTTGTGAGATGCAAGCTCAGGGAAATGAGGGTAAGGAAAAGGGGGGTAGGGGAAAGGCAAGGAGAGATGCAAAGCAATGTAACTGTCATTTCATAATGATTCACAAAGAAACCAAACAGGTTTCTCAGCAAGTATATATCCTCAGGCCTTTTTGGGAGCTGTAGAAGAAAGCACACCTCAGAGTAGTCTGGGTAAGGAATTTCTTTTATTTTTTCCTACTCTTGAATCTCATTGGTCAAGGTTTGTCCCATAGGGAGCTGACTCCTCCACACATCCAGTCCTTAGAAGGCATCAGGAGGTCAAATTCCATGACTGTAGAGTAGTTTTTAATCCAACCTGAAAGAAACACAAAGGCTGCCTTGGAACAAAGGGTTCAATGAAGGTCATGCAGGCCCAAGGCTCCAACTCAGACTACAGCCAGTTCAGAGAACCTGGCAAAGGTGCAAGCAGTGGCAGTGGTAACAGCACACTCCAGGGGCAAGTTTTTTTGTTTGTTTTGTTTTGTTTTTCTTTATTGATTTCAGAGAGGAAGGGAGAGGGAGAGAGATAGAAACATCAATGATGAGAGAGAATCATTGATTGGCTGCCTCCTATACACCCCACAGTGGGGATGGAGCCCATAACCGGGAATCGAACCGTGACCTCCTTGTTCATAAGCCGATGCTCATCCACTGAGCCATGCCAGCCAGGTAGCAATTGCCTTTGTAAAGAAAGTAATCAAGAGAATCTAACGAGGTGCTCAAGCTTTGTGTTCAAATTAATAGGAAAGATTTAACACAATTAAATGCCATTGGCCCCTAGCTGATTTGTCTCAGTGGATAGGATGGCCTGCAGACTGACAGGTTCTGGGTTCGATTCCAGTAAAGGGCACGTGCCTAGGTTGTGTGCTCAATCCCCAGTAGGAGGCATGCAGGATGCAGCTGATCAAAGATTCTTTTTCATCACCATCATCATCATCATCATCATTCTCTCTCTCTCTCTCTCTCTCTCTCTCTCTCTCTCTCTCTTTCTCTCCCCCTTCCTCTCCTCTCTGAACTCAATAAAAATATATTTTAAAACTTTTAAAAATAAATAAATGTCATTGGAATGTAATCTATCGAGAAGAGGTTGAAGGTATAGGAGAGAAGGGATTCCATTGACCGAGAGGTTTGGTTGCTAATAAAAAAAAAATAGGTAGAAATACAGGTAATTTCATAGGAAAGGTGAAAGGAGAATGTAAATTCTCCACATAAGCTCTTCTTAATTACCCTCAATCCTGGAATGTATTTACTTAGTGCTCATCTCCCAGATACTACATATAAGAGGAAATTTATACTATAATCCACTAACCTTGACCTAGCCTTTCTCTGCCTTTAGGAATCATACGTATTTCAAGGCCCTGCAGTTCACTGTCTGAGGCAGTAGATAGGAACTTCTAAAAAATATTAAACCCCAGGTCTAAGCTACACAGGACATGTAGTCTGAATTCCAATTACCTATATGGTGAGGCACTCTAAACTAAGAAATTAGCATTAAAAACCTGGTCCAGAACAGATGGAACTCTTAAAGTTTTGGCAAAAGCAAACTTGAAACTGTTCATAGGAATCTTTCCAGGACCCAGGACCTCCCATGAAAAACAACCTACAAAAAGATAATTTTTATTCTGAAGAACTTGAGAAAAAGAAAATTCTGAAAGAAACTTCAAAATAAAGTGTTCAAAATGAGAAAAGAATGTAAGGCAAGAAAACGCTTCTGTAAAACAACAGATAAACTTTTTAAATAATGAAATAAAAATGCTGGAAATGAAAAATACAATTACTGAAATCAAGTACATCATGAATGGGATAAATTGTAAAGTAGACACTGTTAAAGAGAGAACTGATGAATTAAAAGATAAAAACCTCAAAAATCACTCAAAATTCACCTTAGAGGGGGAAAAAAGAGATGGAATACACGAAAGCAGAAATAAGAGAACTCATGTACAGAATGAAAAATCCCAACAGACAGTTAATAGGAATTTCAAAGCACTGAGAACCAGAAAGGCATAATATTTGAAGACATGACGGTAGGAAATGTTCCAAATTAAAGAAAGACCATGTATCAAACACACTTTATAAACCTATTTTGTGTGTATCTCAATCTTAGCTGTCTCTTGTTTGAGCTATTGCTTCAGCAACTGACTTTGCACAGGCACAACCTTATTAACCTTGTCTCACTGGTTACTCCGAAGCTTCTGTATTACTACCAAGGCACAGATGTACAGTACCCATAGGTATACCCCATAAGTAGAAGGAAGTTAACACTGCATGGGGTGAATCTTTGACATCATTTTTCTTCCACCATCCACATACTTTCAGTACCAGCGCCAAAAGACACTTTCATCGTGATAGATCTCTGGCCCTCCATCTTCAGTCACATTGCCACATGAGCTGGTGTAGTAGACAGGGGAATTACATGGGAAGCCATTCCACACTGGGATGGTTTACTATACACAGAAGTGACTGCAAATTCTATCAATACTAGAGGCCTGGTACACGGATTCGTGCACCAGTGGGGTCCCTTGAGCTGGCCCAGAGGGATTGGGCCAAAACCAGCTCTCTGACATCCCCCGAGGGGTCCTGGACTGTGAGAGAGCTCAGGCCAGGCCGAGGGACACCACCAGTGCATGATCGGGGCCCAGGAGGAACCGAGGGAGGACTCCAGGGGTGTCCGGCCCATCTTGCCCAGTCCTGATCAGCTGGACCCCAGCAGCAAGCTAACTTACCAGTCAAAGCGTCTGCCCTCTAGTGGTCAGTGCATGTCATAGCAACTGGTCTAACAGTTGACCGGTTGGACACTTAACATATTAGGCTTTTATTATATAGGATAGCCAACTAAATGACTCCCCAATTCAATTCCCTCTAAGCCAGATATCTAAAACACTTTCAGTATCATCCAATGGAAGGGTAAATATGAAGGGAGGGCATTAGTGTTGGTTCTTCAAAGAAACAGGTCCAACAGGATGTATACCTACATAGAAAGAGCTTTATTTTAAGGAATTGGCTGACACGATTATGTAAGTGATCTCAGGATCTGCAGATTGAGAAAACATGGTGGTGTAGTTCTAGTCCAAAAGCATGCAGGCTCAATACCCAAGAAGAACCTCTGTTTCAGCTCAAGTCTGAAGACAGAAAAAGACCAGCCTCCCAGCTTGAGCACTTTGACAGGTGTAATTCCCTCTTACTCGTGAGAGGGTGAGCCTTTGGTTCTATTCAAGTCTTCAGCAGATTAGATGACTCCCGTTTACATTAAGAAGGGTACTCTGTTTCACTCAGTCTATCAATTCAAATGTAAATCTCATACCCACTGAAACACACGGGCACACCACACACACACACACACACACACACACACACGCGCGCGCACACATGCAAATATTCTCACAGACACAACCAGAATAATGTTTGATCAGATATCTGGGCACTCCATGGATCAGTCAAGTTTATACGTAAAATTACCACAGGAAAACAAAGTAGAATGACCCAGTGATCTTAGCAAATTGCAATTAAAGTATCCTACTTTTTCAAATTTCACAAAACCACATGACCATTGGAGCACTTTGAAAGGGGATGAAAGTGAGGCGCCCTGGGGCAAAGCTTTATTAGTTTTACAGCACTGTTGAGTGTCTTAGATAGTGAACTTACATAAACCTATACCCCCAATACAGAGTGTCAAAAGAAAGCACCACTAATACCAGCAGATAACATTTTTTTTCTTCTAAAGTTTAGGTTTTGTCTAATATACATGGAATAGTTCATATCAAGAACCACTGCTCCCACCACCAAACCTAGGGCTGTCATACCCACCTGGACCATGTGAAGAAACATTGAATTATTCCCAAGGTTCTTCGTTTTGTATAATCCATCACAATACTTGCTACAAACACCTCTATTCCACTTCTTGAGCTTTTGGGACAATAACAAATTCCTTATCTTCATCAGAAAAAAGATACCCTCATTATCATTTGAGATTTTAATTGGTTGAGGAATTTTATTCTATACTAGGGGCCCGGTGCACAAAAATTTGTGCACTCGGGGTAGAGGGAGTCCCTCAGCCCGGCCTGTGCCCTCTCACAGTCTGGGACCCCTCAGTGGATGTCCTATGATGGCCCCAGTCTGCCAGGCGCCTTCAGTGTGTGTGTGAGTGTATGTGTGTGTGTGGCCACTGGGGACCTGCCCCCAGCTGCATCTGAGGC
>PVJC01042529.1:0-14893 GCA_004026665.1 Murina feae
CCTCTTATAAAGAATAAAGCAATGCAAGACAGCAAGGCAGTAAGAGCCTGTCTAAGGTCAGTGCAGTCAAAAATAAAAGAGGAGTTGTCAGGAGGTCAGGAAAGTTTCACGTAGAAGGTAACTTAGGGCTCTTTCTATGACAACAGACAAAAACCCCACAGACTGGTGAAAACAAAAGAAGAACTGTATTGGCTCGTGCGTGTGAATTTGAGAAGACAAGCCGCAGTTGGAATCAGGCACTCGGACAATGTTGGCAGCAACCTGTCTTCACTTCTTGGCCTGCTTTCCTCTCAGGCAAGCAACCCTCCGCTCCGAGAGGGCAACACCCACATCCTCCCAGCAACCCCTGAAGAAATAGAATCTTTTCCGACAGTTACCAAAAATCTCCTAGGATTGAGGCTTATCGAACCCGATTGAGTCCTGTGCCCATCCCTGAAATAATTGCTATAAGCAGGAGGCGGAGGGGGCTGATTGATCGAACACTGCATGCGTTCCAGGGGTCAGAGAGAGGCAATTTTCCAAAGGAAAATGAAGGTTTGGCCAACAGAAGAAAGAGGAATGGACATCAGGCAGGCAGGATCAGGTGTCCACTAGTCTACCTGACCCACCTCATAGAGTCAAATTTAACATGTGAGGGTCATACATGTGACATTTATTCATTATATGTGACAGATATTGCCCTATCCCTCCATACCCCCATTTCTTACTAATAGAACCCTGAACTTGAGTTTTGCTCTGATATGAGGTGCAGAGCCCTTGAGGGAGTAAGGACTCCTCCCCAAACTCCAGCGGATATCTCATGAGTGGTTCTAAACCAACATGGTGACCTATTATGATTTTCCAGATACTGCTGCTGGAGCTGGCCATGAGCCCACGTGCTGACCAATGAGATACTAAAAGAGGTCTGTTCAAGGGCTTCCAGGAAATGCTTTGCTTCCTGATAAAAGTGGGAAGAGTTTCCTACCACTATCCCTTCCTCATTTCTTGTCTTGGACATGGTTGTATAAAGAGGAGATGCTTGGAGCTGCAGCAGCCATGTTGCAACCATGAGGCAACCAGCCAAAGACCAAAGGGACCATGATGAGGATGACAGAGGGGAGGTAGAAAGTCATCAGTGAGCCCCTGCACCAACCTGGAACTGCGTATTGCAGAAATCTTGTTGTGAGAGATAATTAAATGTCTTGATTGCCCCAGCCATGGTTAGGTATTCTCTATTATGCGGCCAGACACATCTTGACACTTTATTATAAAAATGAAAGATTATAACTCCTCCCCTAGACTTTTTAGAAGCTCTCACCAAAACCATTAACTCAGATGCTGCCTCTGCCAGAATTTCAGGAGCTGGCCATTAATATACCTTCCAAAGGCAGGGAGGGCATTCATAGGTAGTGTGGCCAATCGATAAAGCTGTTTGACAGCAAAGCGTGCTATGTTATTAGCTGCATTAAGCAGGCAAGTCCATTTCTGTTCCCTCTGAAGTACACAATAGAGCAGGGTATAATTTAGTCCTTTCTGGATATGAAAGTGAAAACCAGAAGGGACATTTTTCAAGCTTTCAAGAAGGTGTGCTTTTTTTGAATCATGAAAAGCAAAAAGACTTTTTTTTTTTTTAGATGATAAAGCCCTGAAACTCCAACAATATACTAGCGGGACACTCCTGAAGCCATTGTAGGAATATCTCTTGCTAAATGAAAGTGAACCAGATCCTACTCAGAAAAGACTCATGTGCAGGAAAATGACTTATACATGACCCACCTATTTGGCAATCTGTGGAAATCCATAAACTTAAGAGGAGCTGGAAGGCAGTATTTTGTTTGTTTGGTGTTTAATTCATCAGATATAATCAGGTGTTTGTAAACTGTAACAATGATTGCAACCATTACTTACTGACTGCACATAATCACACTGGCTAGCACATTCACCCATCAGCTTGTTTAATATTCACACCCTCCCCAGGAAGTAGGCACTAATAATATCCACATTTTGCAGACAAGGAAACAAGCCCAAGGATATTAAGTAAGTTGATAAAGGTCACACAACTCCAGTGGGGTGCTCTTGGTTAAGTATTTAGGACTTTTGCGAGACAGTTGTCAAACATCGGTAGCTTGACATTAATATGGTGGGAATAGTAACACAACAGAAACTGGCAAATGCTACAAGTCAGGGCTCCCCTCCCAATTAACCAGCACACCACTGAGCAGCTAATAACTGTGTAATACAAATATTCACATTTGACCTAAACTAATGCAGGGATCTATTGATGAGAAGTGGTAGACCAGGTATGTTGGTAATGAATAGAAAAATGGGTGTGATTAGTGAGTATTGCAGAAATAATAAGCCCCCAGAAAGACCCAGGCAATGCAGTCTCTGTACGTAACAAGAGGATTTTAAGGATACGAGAATCATCTCTGAAAGTCTCAAAGTCTAAATTCCTCAACGCTTAATCAGTGGCACACACCCCGGCTCAGACGTCTGAGTTATGTAAATATCACAGATTTGAGGGCTGGGTAGTGTAGAATACATTTGCAAGAATATAACTACTTTAAAGACATCTGCAGAAGCCTTCGCATTTGAGGCACTGAAAAGATTCCACCTGACCTGGAACAAGCATTGAATTCAGAGTCCACTCGCCAGCCCGCTGCCCTCTACTACATAAACCCGCCTCTCTCCTGGGCCAGGAACTAATTGGTACCAAGCCCTACCAATACCCAGAGCTGACCCCAGAGCAAAAGGAGGAGGCATCTGACTTTGCTCACCGCATCATGGCTCTGAGCAAGGGCACCTGGCTGTGGATGAGTCCACTGGGTGCATTGCCACATGGCTGCAGTCTATTGGCACTGAGAACCCCCAGGAGACCAGCGCTTCTCCTGCAGCTACTGGTGACTGCGGACGACTTCAAGAACCCCTGTATTGGGGGTGTCACCCTCTCCCATGAGATGCTCTGTCAGAAGATAGATGATGGGCGTCCCTTCCCCCAAGTTATCAGATCCAAGGGCGGTGTCGTGGGCATCAAGGTGGACAAGGGTATGGTACCCCTGACAGAGACCTAGAGCTGGAGGGGCTGTCTGAGTGCTGTGCCCAGTACCAGAAGGATGGACCTGACTTTGCCGAGTGGCACTATGTGCTGAAGATTGCTGAACACCCCCCGTCAACCCTCACCATCATGGAAAACGCTGACGTTCTGGCCAGTAACACCAGAATCTGCCAGCAGAATGGCACTGTGCCCACCATGGACCCTGAGACCCTCCCCTCAGCCGACCTTCTGTGAAGTGCTGGTGGTGGCATAAATGATTATAGACCGACAGTTTAACTGTCCTGGTTGCAAAATAGCCTAAGCCAACACGGTCAGGCACAGCCTCATGGGCTCTTTTTGATAGATGTAAGACTTTTCTAGAACGTTTGAGGTGGGCTGCTTCTCTGCAACCTCACCACTGGCTACATTGAAAGTGACCCTCACACCAAACTCACCTCACCTCACCTCACCTATTTTTATTGATTCACAAGCATAATTATAAATTTGGTGACATTCCAGCTTTCTGACTTTTTAGCTGATTTGCCCACCTGTTACAAGTTACATTTTCTTAAGGACGAGGCAACCAAATTTCAGAGGCAGGAGTCTGTCATCCCTGTGTTTGCTGGTAGGCAATCGGCTGGCCTCCCACCCCAGAGCTGCACATAGGCACCTCCCTGAGCATACAGGACGAGCCTCGATGGGTCCTTACGCCTCATCCATACGGCATGGGGCGAGTCTCAGAGTACTTCAGCCAATCCGCTAATCTTGAAGAGCACTAAGATGTCTACACAGATTTCACCAGTGAAAACACACTTGTGCTATTCTCTGTGCTAATCAGTAAGACACCTGGTGAGCAGAGATGAACCCTTCTGATCTACTGTTATCTTATTGCCCTGGAGCGTGGCATCCAAGTGGCTAAGAGGGTCACTAACACACATTTATGTCAAACCATCTAGAACTATCTTAAAGTATTAATAGACATTGTAACACTAATGTGTGTGTGTTTTTTACAGACACCCCCCCCGCCCCCCGCTCCTGCCCAGGGAATCCATGCATAGAATTAAGGGGTGCCATGATTTTCCTGGGGGGGGGCGGGGAATTACATCTTTGTTTTCATTGACCTCAGTATTTGCAAACCCTGCAACTTTTCCATCAACTAAGTCAGATAGTCTCCTGTCACATTACATCTGCCATATACATCTGAAAACACCCTTAAAGCGCATCGCTTCTTCTGAGTTATTAGCCCCTCCCGTCGTTCATTAACTGTAGCACTGCATCCCAATCATTTCTATATTACTGACGTGTGGGAGGAGTCTTTAGACCCAGAGCCCAGGCCTCTGAAACATTATTTTCCTTCTCAGCTCTGTACTCAAGATTTGCAGTATCGTGTCTAAGATCCTGGCCAAAAAGCAACACCTGATATTCTAGTGCCTTAAAATCCTTCTGCCAAGATCTTACCATCTGTTACAAGTTGGGTTCCCTGGGAAGCAGACTCGGAGATGGAGGCTGGCGTGCAGGGAGTTTATCAGGGAGCAAACTCACTCAAGAGCAAAACCTGCCCTGGAGGCCAGTGAAGGAAGCAGGACCGGCTGGGGGGAGGGTGCAGGGGCAAGGGACAGTCACAAGCAAGTCTCTGCCCATCCCATGGGGGAGGGGCAGGGGGCTCAGCAGGTAGGCTAGGGCTGCAGACTTGTCCCAACATGGCAGGGAAGCTGAGCCTTAGTGCCCACACACCTATCCAGTCACTGGATGTAGCTGATCCCAGGGAAGACGAAACATCCTTGGGTGAGGCAAGGCTCTGCAGGGACTCAGTGGTCAGCCATCAGCTACCAACACACCCGTCAACTGAGGGAATAAACACGTCCATCCTGGAGCGGTTTCAGCGACACCCACACTACACCGCATCCTGTGAGTCACTCACCTACCTCTGCTACCTCGCAACCTCAAGGCACTTCCAGTATGCTCTGCACCCGCGTTGCAGGCCTGAGAAAGGCGGTGATGCATCCCCTGCCACTGTCCTCAGTATCACAGGCTGAACCCTTCCTTAAGCGCTAGACTTTGGGTTATATAACTCCATCAGTTTCCCAAGCTAGAATCAGGCACCATTTTCCTCTGTTCACTCGCCTTCCCCAGAGAACCTGGCCCTCCCTTTAACCCGTTCTGAACAGAGCACCACCCTCGTAGGATCTGGGTCCCTCGTCCCCCATCCTCACTCCATCACCAGTCTCTCTTTTTTTAAATATATTTTTATTGATTTCAGAGAGGAAAGAAGAGGGGGTGTGTGTGAGAGAGAACATCAATGATAAGAATCATTGATCTACTGGCTGGGCTGCCTCCTGCACGCTCCACATTGGGGATTGAGCCCACAACAGGGTCATGTGCCCTGACCGGGAATCGAACCTCTTGGTTCATAAGCTAATGCTCAACCACTGAGCCACACTGGCTGAGCTCAATCACCAGTCTTGTTTCTCACCAGCCTTCCACTCCCAGCCCTCCCCTGCCACCACCACACCCCCTTTCACACAAATGGCCTCAAGAGCCTCGGGCAGCTCCTGGTCCCCATTCTCAACCCACCTTCTCCTTCTCCCCCTCCCCATGAACCAGATGGCTACTCCTCAGGCTGACCCGTGATCATCTCTGACCAATGCACCCATCACCAGGAGGCCTCTACAGAATGCTCCCAACCTTCCTCACCAGCCACCTCCTCTACACACTCTACTCAGGCTCCAGCTAAGGTGAGTGACTCATTTTGTTCCCCACTTTTGCTCCCCATCTCCCCTTTGCCAACACTATTTGTCCTGCTTTCTGCCTCACTCTATCTCCCACCCACTCACTCATTCAGTCCACGGGAGGAACATTTGCTAAGCACACACTTAACACCGTTGAGGAGAGTGAGGAGCGAGATGAACCGGTCTGCCTTCCAGGACTTTCCCTTCTCCTGGGAAAGGCAGACAGTAAGCCAATCAATCAACGTGATAATTGCAGATTCTGGTCAAACATGTTGATGCAACGTGGCTGAGCTTCCTGGCCACGTGCCCAGAACAGATTACAAATGTGCAAGATACGGAGCCCCTCGAGGTTTTTGCTCATCCATTTAGTCCAGTATTGTCCTCTGCCTCCGCTACCATGTGAAGAAAGCTTGGAAGTACCGTGCGAAACAGGCGGTGGTGCCCGGTGGCCTGTCTGACGTGTGGTATCTGAGTGGAGACTGGAGAGAAGCCCTCCGCGTGGGAGGGCAGGAAGGAGCAATGCCAGCCGAGAGCCAGTGGATTGCAGGCCTTGAGGCAGCCAGAGGGTGGGTCCAGGACACAAAGGGCAGAGGGTCAGGTGGAGGCCTGATGTGAGGCAAGGCTGGAGGTAGTGGTTAAGGTCCAGGCCCTCCCCACTCAAAGTTCCTGAAAGTTCAGCCAGTGCCCAGCTCACCTGGGAACATATTAGAAATGCAGAATCTTGGCTCGACCCCAGACCTACTGAATCACAATTTGCATTTTAATAAGATCCCCAGGCGATTCATATGTACATTCTTTAGTGCTGTGGTTCTGGACCAGATCACACAGGTCCCCTTAGACCCTGGAAAGGGATTTGCAATCCCTTCCTCCCTCCTTTAAGGTCAAGGGTACATGCTTCTTCTGGGAAGCTTGTCGGATCCCCATAAGCTGATAGGAATCCCCACAGGGAGTTAGAATTCACATCCTTATGGATGACTAAAGTGTTCGTGGCCCCAGTCACTGAGTCACAGGCTCCTTGAGGTCAGAGAACATGTCTTAGTTATCTTTGTCTTCTCCAGATCCTCTTGCAACATCGCGCCTGTGGTGGGTAAATTAGCAAAAAAAAACTCAAACAAAACCCCCAAACAGTACAGTCATGTCACGTGGAAGCCGCCGTATCAGAAAAGACTCTGAACTAACTCCTTTAGGGGAAAGTGACAATATCTAACTCTACTGGCTGAGGCAACAAATGATGCATTTATTATCTTCCACAGCTGGAAAGTATAGCAGAGTAGCTTCAGGCATTGCTGCATTTGGGTGTGCAAACAATGTAATCAGGAGTCTGTTTCTGTCCATTTCTCTACTTTACTTTCCTTTATACTGGCTTCATTTTTAGGATCAAGTCCAAATATTGACAAAAATGATCTCCAGCTATCCTAGACCTAGAGTCTACCAACCTAGCAACCTAGAGAAAAGAAAATCCTTTCTTGATATTAATAGCTTTGACCCAGGCCCATCCTGAGCCAGACAGACTGGGAAGAGGGGAGAGGGGAAGGTCCCTAAAAGAAAGTCAAGGAGCTATTATGAGGGGGGGAAAAGGAGGGGAAGCCATTCACTACAGCCATCATGAGACAGGCCTGCTGTGCTATCATTACAAATCAGGATCTTCAAGAATATTTATTAACCTAGGGAAAAATCCATGGAGTCTTGCAAAATGAAAAAAAAAGTAGGCTGAAAACATTAACGTGAAGTTATACCTTTCAGGGGTATGAATATATTCTTTATAGGAAGATTCCACATGCTTAGAATTAAAGTAGTAAGAAATATCCATCACAGTGAACCCTGGTAGAACTGAGAGTTTTTTCTTTTTTATATTTTTGCAGTTTTCACCTTTCTATACTGAATATGTACTACATTTGCTATCATTAAGAAACCTATTTTTAAGTAAATATATGTGTGATGGTTAATTTAATGTGTCAATTTGGCTGGGCCACAGTGCCCAGATGTGTGGTCAAACAGCATTCTGGATCTTCCTGTGAAAGTGTTTGTTGGATGCAGTTAACATTTAAATCAGTGGACTCTGAGTAAAGCAGATTCCCTTTATATGAAGGTGGGCCTCATCTAATCAGTTAATAGTCTTACTAGAACAAAGACTGATCTCCCCAAAGCAAGAGGGGCTTCTGCCAGCAGATAGCCTTTGCACTCAAACTGCAACTCTTACCTGAGTCTCCAGCCTCCTGGTCTACCCTGTAGATATGAGCTAATTCCTTTGAATAAAATCTCTCTCTAGATATATATGTGTACACATCCTCTTGGTACTGTTTCTCTAGAGAAACCTGACTTGTGCAGTATGGTTCCTGCCTGCTATTATTAACTCCCCATCAAAGAAACCAGCAGTCCTGGGTCAGAAAGCCTGGTTCTGAGTCCCAGGCTGCCTCTGACTAGCAGGCTGATCTCAGGCAAATCCATTCACCTCTCTGATCCTGTTGTCCTCGTCTCTAACACAAAGGTGACCATTCCAGCCTCAATCTCAGACCCAATGGTATGACTGCCATGATTGCCCTTTGTATCATTTTCTCAACACTGAGCCTCTAGGTCCCTATTTCTGAAGATTAAGTCCTGCCATAAATTTCTTCACCTTAGAAGTCGGTGTGAAAATAAAATACAACAACAAAGTCTCTTGAGTGAAGAGACTTGTCCAGTCACTAATTGAAAGATAAAAAGAAGCATCTACTCTGAGTGGCCAGATTATGATCACCTGACGTTTGTATGCAAATTAGCTATAATTTCACGCCGAAGTTGCCAAAGAACCAGACCATTATGAATAGGGAAGCAGGTTGTTTACCATGACAGTAGAAGTGATCTTTTTTCTGAAGATATGGGTAGACAACGCAATTTAACAGCCTTTGAACATGGGATATACTTGAATGTGAGTGGCCAGATTATTGTGACCACCCTATCGGTACTTTGTTGGGCCACCTTTTGCCTTCAATACTGCGGTGATTCTTCTTGGCATTGACTCCACGAGATGTTGAAAGGTGATGCGAGGAATATGACATTAAGCCTAATGAATAGCATTGTCCAGTTCAGTGAGATTTGATGGTTGTGGAACCAGCTGCCTGATGGATCTTTTCACTTCGTCCCACAAATGCTCAACTGGATTGAGATCTGGTGATTGTGGGGGCCACCTAAGCAAGGTAAAGTCTCCCTCATGTTCTTGAAACCACTCCTGCACAACATGAGCACCATGGCATGGCACATTGTCTTGTTGAAATAAGCCATTTCCATTGGGATACGCCATCAACATGATAGGATGAACGTGATCAGCAACAATACTTAGGTATGTTGTGCTATTCAGACGTTGTTCCACATGAATTAAAGGGCCCAAATCATGCCAGGTAAACATGCCCCAAACCATAACACTGCCCCCACCAGCTTGAAGGGTTGTACTCATGCACATAGGGTACATGTTTTCATGCTGTTTCTGCCAAATTCTCACTCTGCCATCTGCATGATGCAACTGGAAATGTGATTCATCGGACTACATGACTTTTTTCCAATGCTCAACTGTCCAATCCTTGTGTTCCTATGCAAATTGGAGACGTTTTATCTTAGTAACTGCAGACAGCAAAGGTGTTCGAACAGGCCTTCGGCTCCCATATCCCATATGATGTAGTGCACACTGATTTGCTTACAAACTTCAGGTGGTCATAATAATCTGGCCACTCAGTGTATGTTCACACTTAAATACCTACAATGTCAATATGTTTTCCATTCTCATCACTAGCTTAGAGCAGACTGATTTATATTTAAACTCAACAAGGCTTCACTCCCACAAGAAAGGAACCCTCACTCCTTGGCTGGACTTGGTACCTCTCTGTAACTGAACATCAAGTATAGCTCAAAGGGGGACACTCACCTCAAACCCCCACACTCTGATCACTGTCCAGGTTCTCAGAGCACTAGAGACCAATGGCCCTCTCTCCAATTCCTGGTGCTCTCTGGAGATGCCCAGAAAGGAAGGCCTGCCTTTGTCCCAGGTGCATGTCTCATTGAAGACACCAGTGGAGTTTTCCAAGGTCCCCAGAGCTGCCCTCAGCCTGCCCAAGTTCTTACAGCTTCGGAGATGCTCAGGGTGACCCCCAGGGCATGTTAGAATGGGAAAGTAACTGAGAATCATTCTGCCTAACACAGAAGTTCTCACACCTCTCATACCCAACAGGTCCTTCATAAAGATTTGAGTGCTTCCTTCACTGTGCTCCAATGAAATCCATAGATCATTTTATTTCCCTGCACACACAATTTTGAAAATATCAATAGAACGTCCTATCCATAATACAAAGGAGGGATAAAAGAAAAGTAATCTAGAATAAAAATTAAAGTCACTTAGGATAACATAATAGCCATGCTTTCAATCATTCAATAAATGTTTGTGAGTGCCTTTTCCCAGGCAACTCTGTAGGTGCCAAGTGGTGGACAAAAGTGGTAGGAAGAGGGGTAGGAAATGTTGAGGGTGTGAGGTAGGAGCTCAGGCAAGACCTCAGTGGAAGTCCTAATGACCTAATCAGACCCTTGCATCTTCCTATATTAATTAAGTCAATATTTACTGAATGTTGACAATGGGGCAGACATTGTTCCGGGAGACACAGAATGAGCTATACACTAGCCTGCCCCGTCGAGTGCCATGCTAGGTACGGGCATACATTTGAAAGTAAGAGGAATAAGGATGTCAGGAGCCAATCCATATGAGGAACACGAAGGATCTGGAGGTATAGAAGGCATGAGAATAAAAGTGAGGCTCACACTTACCACAGAAAGCCATGGCGCTTGGACAGGAGGCAAAGCCATGGGTCACCCCAGGCTCAGCCCTTGCCTAAAGTTAGGGCGCGAATGCTTTCCTAGGGACAGCCAGACATACATCCCTGTCCTACAGGGCAGCCCCAGCTTCCCAGATCTCTGGACCTTTGGAAACAGACTCAATGTTACCCCCCAGGCATCCTCCCAACTCCCACCTCATTGACGCTGTGCTTATTTTCCCTTCTCTCTAGAATGTTCTTTTCCCAGGCATCCTCATGGACTCACTCCTTCCCTTTATTAAAATGTGTGCTCATGACATCCCTCTGAGCAGGGGTTTGAGGGAGTGTCCCCCTTCGTGCCATACTTGTTGTTCAGTGTACAGAGAGGTACCAAGTCCAGAGGTACCCGCTGAAAGGCTGCCCTGTCTACTATACCCCAAAGCACTTCCCCTCACCTGTCACCTTCCTCTTACTCTGCTTTTTCACTCATCACTCCCTGACGTGATGTTACATATTTATTAGTTTGCTTGTTTGTTTATTGTCTGTTTCTCCTACTCCATTAGGGCAGGAGCTTTGTCTATTGGTTCACTGCTATGACGTCAGGAGCTAGGACAGTGCCTGGCACAGAGTAGGTCCTCAATCAATGTGTTTCATATATAATGTATAACCAGTGATGTGCTGAGCCAGCTCACACCAGCTTTGGAAGTTAATTGCCCATGTCCCATCCCAACCATGTATTCCATGATATCATATTGCTCTCTCTCATGATGGCAGTAGTTACACCACAGCAATTGGACAATGCTATATTATCAAGACTTTTTCTGCCTGGAAAGCTGGTTGCTAAACATTAACGAGCACTTCGCTAAACATAAATGGACATGTACTATTAGATATGTCTCCTTTGTTAAGAGAGGTGGTTCTCATATACCTCCGAGGAAAACTAACTCATTTCATTTCAGGAATCCAGAAACAAAGTGTTCCAACCCCAGGCTATTTTTCTATCATAGGCCTAACAGCTGGATGGTAAGCCCAAATACTTTCTATTTATTCCCTGCACGCTAAGTTACTGATATTAATGTGCAAATGCATTCTTAATGACATTAGAGCCATCTCACCTAGGGGGTAACATTTTCTTTTTGCCCTAGTAATTAAAAAATGGTAATTGCTAGTCATCAAAACAGGAAAGTAGATAAATAGTTGTGATAATTACGCACATTCTTCTCTTCAGAGAAACAGCAATACTGTATGTACTCATTTTTGATCAATACAGACAATGGGTAATTATTGCTAGAGTTCTTCATTAGGAATCTCTATTCCCAACCTTGCTTCTGTCAACACCATTCCTTGTTTAAAATACTCCTTCTTGAAAGGGCAAGCCAAACCCACCCCTTGCCGACTGCTGGGCACCCTTCGGATGGGTCAGCAGCCCACTAGTTGGTGGGTTGTCTCAGTGCTGACTGTGAAAAACAAGTTTGAAAGATTATCTTTTCCAACATGGAAAAAGCCAAACGGAGCAAGAAACAGCCAGCGTGTCCCTGTGCCAGCGGCGGCGGCGGGGTCGGAGATCTAATTAAGAAGTGTGCAGCGGGTGAGTTCTCGGGGGCTTGACGTGGGGCCACTGAGCCCACAAGCGCTTCTTTCATGTCTAACCTTGACTGAACCAGGCTTCTCAGAAAGCCCGGCCCTGATGGAAAATAAATTCCGCGAACTCGAATGGAGCCATTAACGTCTCCTTTCTCAGGCCCTGAAACATTTATTTGCTTTAAAATACACACTCTCGTCTGAGTTTTATTAGGAGGCAGAGCCAGCTTTTACCTCGGAGGGAGATTTATCTCTGCCACACTCTCCCCTCTGCTGCACACTGTCCTCCTCCCCCAGGCAGGGCTGAGCTGCTGGGAGAAGGGACAGGGGACAGGGGATAAGGGATGGGGAGTCCCACTCCTCATCAGCTTCTGGGATAGAATCTTGGCACTGCCTTGGGGTGCTAACTCATGACCAACCCCAAATGTGGACCATGTAAAAGTCTATGAGAATGATTAAAATCATTAAAATTGAGAATGATTAATGCATTCATAATAACTATTTCTTGAGCACCCACTAGGTGCCAGGTACTGTGTTGGGTTCTGGGATCCAGCACTGAGTCAGACATAGATCTTGTCTGCAAGGGGCTCATCATCCAGTGGATTCCAATCTGTAAGCCTAGAAAGGACGTCTCCCCGCCCAGGTCGTCTACACCCAACCCCATCTACTGGTTTCCCATTAGGTGCCGGGCACCGAGCCACACTGACAATGCCACGAGGAATAAGGCAGCTCCCTGTCCTTTAGCTCAGAGTTAGCAGGGGTGATAAGCATGTCAACAGTGAGCCAGACCGCAGTGGGCTCAATCCTGTGATGCAGGTCTGCCCATCACAAGGTAAGGGCTACCATTTATCACACTGACTATGTGCCAGGGCTCAGAGAGGTCCTTCCCCAACATGATGTCATTTTAGCTCCACAACCACCTCATGAAGTGAGCCAGCGTGTGTGTGTGCCACTGTGATCATTTCTTCCATTCCCACCTAACACCTGCTCTGTAATTTACCTTATATTTTTCTTAAACCAACTCACATGATTAAACCAACCTTTATTTTAAGTAATAATACATCTAAAAAATCATAAGACTGATGAGCTAGTTTTATGTATATATGGATTTTTTCTAATAACTGTCAATCAAATGTATAACATTGAAATTTAAAATCATCTTGTTTTAATCAGCCGCTGGGATATACTGGGGTGTGGGTCTGGGTAAGGAATTTTAGCTGCTATAGAAACGGCACAGTCAGGGTTGGTTTTCTGTTCATGTCAGTTCAATGTAGGTGGCTGGAGGGCCTGAGGTTCTCCACAAAGTCTCTCAAGAATCCAGGCTCCTTCCATCTCAAGGTTCCCTCATCTCCTGGGGTCTCAGGGCCTCCCCTGGATTCTCTGCAACCAGCTGACAGGTGAGGAAAGAGATACTATCACATCCCATTGGTCAGAACTCATCCATGGGACCCCTACCTAACAGCGGGGGATTCTGGGACATGTGGTTGGCCCATGGGCCCTAGAGAAGTAGAAACCGGTTTAAAGGAGATATAATATCGCCTCTGCCACACTGAGGTAAGGATTCCTACTTTGGAAATATTAATGCAAGCAGTTCCATTTTACAAGTGAGGAAATGGAGGCTTAAAAACGTTAAGTGCCCTGCCCCGGTCACACAGGTATTAGAAGTTAAACCTTGGGCTCAAACCCAAATCAAAGGCTGTGTTGCAACCACCACCTCTCGGTTACACAAGGACTCCCACTCCTCACCTCCACTCAGCTTGCTCCTCACCTCCAAATCTGACATGAGACCTCCCACAGATGTCCTCCCCTGGGTGTCCCGCAGGCACCTCCAACTAAACATGCCTGAGCCCACGTCATCATTTCTCTCACATCCCAGCCCAGTCACCTTCTCCTGAATTCTCTGTTTCAGTAAATGAGTTCTCTAAGCCAGAAAACCAGATCTTATTCTAGAATTTTCCTGTCTCAGAATGCTTTTCGCTGCAAGGAACAGAAAATCCACCTCAAAATGGTTTAAACCATCAAAAAATGTTCTATCTCATAGAAAAACATGTCCCCAGTGTGACTGTGCCAGGAGCAGATGATGTGTCGGCTCAAACTCAGCATCCAGGGACCAAGTTCCCCTGTCTTTTCACGTGGCCACCCTCAGCCTGTTGGCTGGATCCCTTCACCTGGTTCCAAGTAACATGAGAAGACAGCCATGTCCAGGAGCAAGAGAGGAAGGGTTCCCCTCAACATTCTCCTTAAAGAGCAAAGAGCCCTTCACAGAGGTGCCCAGAGGAGAGCTCGTTCTCGTCTCACTGACCTTGACTTAGCTGCATGCCCATCCTACACCAGCAGGGCGAAGGGAGTAGAGCCATCAGAATGGCGGAAATGAGCAACTCTTTGCCTTCCGGGGTCGTGTGAAGACCGGCATCTCTCGTCACACTGGCCACCTGATACCAGCACCAAAATGGCTACCCTTTCCCAAGAAGATGAGAAAGTAAATAAGCAACACAGAGTGTCAACCCACTCCCTCTTCCTTACTCCAATGTCCAACCAGTCACCTCCTTCGTTTGCCTCCTTCGTTCTCTGGGCTCCATGCTTTGCTCGTGGTCTCCGCCTAGGCTGTCATAATTCAGCACCTCAGTAAGCTGGGCAAACTTCTACTAGCAGCCAGTGAAATTGTTAACATAACTACATCCTTCTCAGATGCTAAAAATCAAACATTCTCTCCCTTCGATGGCCTGTACTGTCAGTTTGCTCTAGCAAGTCTCTTCCTTAGAGTCAACATAAAGAATTTTATCCCAGTTTTGTGC
>PVJC01042530.1:0-14934 GCA_004026665.1 Murina feae
CAGAAATGAAAGAGGCGAAATAACAACAGACCCCACAGAAATACAAAGGATTGTTAAAAAAGAAAAACAACTATGGACAACTCTATTCTAACAAACTAGACAACTTGGAGGAAATGGACATATTCCTAGAAAAATACAACCTTCCAAAACTCAATCAGGAAGATAATAAAAATCTCAATAGGCCAATAACTATGGAAGAAATTGAAGCAGTCATCCAAAAGCTTCCAGCAAACAAAAGCCCAGGGCCAGGCTTCACAGGGGAGTTTTACCAAACATTCAAGGAAGAACTAAAACCTATCCTCCTCAAACTATTCCAAAAAATTCAAGAGGAAGGAACACTTCCAAGCTCATTCTATGAAGCCAGCATCACCCTAATACCAAAACCAAATAAAGATAACACAATGAAAGAGAATTACAGGCCAATATTTTTCATGAACATTGATGCCAAAATCCTCAAAAAATTCCAGCAAATCGGATCCAGCAGTACCTCAGAAAGATCATACACCATGATCAAGTAGGATTTATCCTGGGGATGCAAGGATGGTATAATATCCATAAATCAATAAGCATGATACATCACATAAACAAATTGAGAGATAAAAATCACATAGTCATATCAATTGATGCAGAAAAAGCATTTGACAAAATCCAACACCCTTTTTTGATAAAAACACTCAGAAAGGTAAGAATAGAAGGATCATACCTCAACATAATAAAAGCCATATATTACAAACCCACAGCCAACATCACACTCAATGGGCAAAAATTAAAAGCATTCCCCCTAAAAACAGGAACAAGACAGGGATGCCCACTCTCACCACTCCTGTTAGACACAGTATTGGAAATACTAGCCATTGCGATCAGACAAGAAGAAATAAAAGGCATCCAAATTGGAAAATAAGAAGTAAAACTGTCCTTATTTGCAGATGACATGATACTGTACATAGAGAACCCTAAAGACTCCATCAAAAATTATTAGATTTAATAAATGAATTTGGCAATTTAACAGGATATAAAACAAATGCCAAGAAATCTATGGCATTTCTATACACCAATGATGAACTTACAGAAAGAGAGACTAAAATGGCAATCCCATTTACCATCGTACCAAAAAAATTAAGATACCTAGGAATAAAGTTGACTAAGGAGGTAAAAGACCTATACGCAGAAAACTACAGGACACTGAAAAAGGAGATAGAGGAAAACATAAACAGATGGAAGAATACCCCATGTTCATGCACTGGTAGAATCAACATCATCAAGATGTCCATACTACCCAAAACAATCTATAGATTCAATGCACTGCCCATTAAAATACCAATGGCATATTTCACAGACCTAGAACAAACTTTCCAAAAATTCATCTGGAATAAAAAAAGACCCTGAATAGCTGCAGCAATTCTGAGAAAGAACAAAGAAGGTGGGATCTCAATACCAGATATCAAGCTGTATTATAAAGCCGCTGTTCCCAAAATTGCCTGGTACTGGCACAAGAACAGACATATAAATCAATGGAATAGAATAGAGAGCCCAGAAATTGACTCAAACCACTATGCTCAATTAATATTCAACAAAGGAGGCAAGAACATACAATGGAGTCAAGACAGCCTCTTCAAT
Source organism: Murina feae (assembly GCA_004026665.1). NCBI lineage: Eukaryota > Metazoa > Chordata > Mammalia > Chiroptera > Vespertilionidae > Murina > Murina feae. The sequence goes on from PVJC01042530.1 coordinate 1,618, forward strand.
AAATGGTGTTGGGAAAATTGGACAGATACATGTGAAAAAATGAAACTAGACCACCAACTTACACCATACACAAAAATAAACTCAAAATGGATAAAGGACTTAAACATAAGACAGGTATCCATAAAAATACTAGAGGAATCCACAGGCAGCAAAATCTCAGACATATGCCAAAGCAATTTCTTCACTGATACTGCTCCTAGGGCAATGGAAACTAAAGAGAAAATTAACAAATGGGACTACATAAAAATAAAAAGCTTTTGCACAGCAAAGGAAACCATCAACAAAACAACAAGAAAACCCACTGCATGAGAGAACATATTTGCAAATGTTATCACCAATAAGGGTTTAATCTCCAACATTTACAAAGAACTCAGACAATTTAACAAAAGGAAGATAAACAACCCAATCAAAAAATGGGCAACTGACCTAAATAGATACTTTTCAAAAGAAGACAGAAGAAAGGCCAAAAGACATATGAAAACATGCTCAAAGTCACTAATCATCCGAGAGATGCAAATCAAAACAACAATGCAGTACTATTTCACACCTATCAGAATGTCTATCATCAACAAATCAACAAATGACAAGTGCTGGAGAGGATGTGGAGAAAAAGGAACCCTCATGCACTGCTGGTGGGAAAGCAGACTGGTGCAGCCACTGTGGAGAATAGAATGGAGTTTCCTAAAAAAAATTAAAAATGGAACTCCCATTTGACCCAGTGATCCCACTTCTAGTACTATATCCCAAGAAACTAGAAACACCAGTTAGAAAGGATATATGCATCCCTATGTTCATAGCAGCACAATTCACCATAGCTAAGATTTGGAAACAGCCTAAGTGCCCATCAATAGATGAATGGATTAAAAACTGTGGTACATCTACACAATGGAATACTACATGGTGGTAAAAAAGGAGTTCTTACCATTTGCAACAGCATAGATGGAACTGGAGAACATTATGCTAAGTGAAATAAGTCAGAGAAAGATAAATATCACATGATCTCACTCATTTGTGGAATATAATGAACAATATAAACTGATGAACAAAAACAGATCCAGAGACAGAGAAGATTATCAAATCAGACCATCAAACCTCAGAGGGAAGGTAGGGGAGGGTATGGGTAAGGGGGAGAAATCAACCAAAGGACTTATATGCTAGCATATAGACCTAACCAATGGACACAGACAACAAGGGGTGAGGGGATGAGTTGGGGGGATGAGAAGTAATATTGGGATAAGGACATATGTAATAACTTAATCAATAAAAAAATTAAAAAAATAAAAGAACTGACAGAAGGCAAAAAGCTGCTATGAGCTTTTCTTGTATGTTTGGTTTCTAAATTCAGTAAATTCAGTACACAATAGCATGTAATATTACTTATTTTAATATGTACTTATTTTATTTAGAATTATACTTTTCCATTTTCTTCAAGAAAAATGTGATATATATATATATATATATATATATATATATATATATATATATATATATATATATATATATATATATATATATATATATATATATATATATATATATATATATATTAGGAAAAGTATTACAGATGGGCAACCTTTCTTTGAAAGTTTGTATTCATCCTAGAGTATTTTAAATGTTTATCTACTGTAGAAAACACCATGTTCTTCAGGTATTATAGATTTAATATTTATTGTGGTATTCCATGTTGATAAACATTTTTTTCTCTCTCTTTTGTGTGTGTTTATGAACAAAGTGGTGAGAGAGTAGGGGCTTAGGGGAAACTGGGTTTTGCTCCCAGGTTTATAGGACCAGGGGTCCATCTCCTATACACACCACTTAGGTGGCTGTTGGGAACTACCCCTGAGGAGCAGAGGGTAGTCCAGGAATGTATCTTGATGGAGACAGGATGACTCTCACCAAAGCCCAACCCAGCCTGTTCCAGGTAAAGTTAGAAGCAAAATCAACAGGAGATAGAGTATGTGCCTGTAGAGGGACCTCAGTTCTCCATGAACTGGCATAACTGAGTGTTGATCTTTCTTCCCTTGCTCTGAGATACACCAAATCTCTGTCATTATCAAAGCAAATCGACACTGAATATAAATTTGTTAACTTCTAAAATGGTGATAAGGAATGTTAGCATGTAGAACACAGCAGATTATGAATCTGGATCTAGCCTATCTATTTAGAAATCCCAGAGGATTCTATGTGTTTACAGAGATGTCTGACAATCAGCTCAACTAGATTAAAACCAATTTGTTCTTCTTTCTGATGGGTGACAGATGAGCCCAGGGCTAAGGAAAAGAAAATGCACCAGGCCACAATGCTTAGCTGACCTAGTTCTACTTTGCTATTTTATGATGATAACCTGTGTGTGCATGAAGATTCAGTGCAGTCTTCTGTTGAATTTAAAGCAACCGGTAGACTTTCCCAACATTTACATTCATTTCTACTTATGCTTCCTGTAGTCAACGTTGTCAGTGTTCTACCCACAATCGCTCTGCCTTCCTTAGAGGTCGCTTGTAGCCTATTACTTTATAAATCTGGTTTCCTGTGTCCCAACCAATAAGAAAGTAATTTGATGGAACTGGCCCCACCTTCCGCACCCATCACCCTCCTTGGGGAGATCTGAGCATGTAACACACTTTCCCCAGGGTCTCTTGGCTCTGAGACCCTGTTGCCACCAGCAACCCTATTCAATAGCCGATCTCCCTCCCTCACTCTCCTACCTGAAACCACTTCTCAACCTAGTGACTGAACTCAAGCCTTCTCTTAGGGTCTTCTTGGGGTAAAGCTAACAAAGAAATTTCTTCTCTCTTCCTCCTATATTCTCTATTAAGAATATTCCAACCCTCAAAGACAGATTCCATGAAAAAAAAAAAAAAAGAATCGAATATAGTAATTCTTTTCCCTAGATGTAGCATCATTTAATGACCAAATGTAAATTATGATATTTTACACCAAAATGTAGATGGATGACTGGCTGTTTTTTTGTTTGTTTGTTTGTTTTTTAGCTAGCTTGAAAAATATGTGTCAAATAAACTAAACTGGGCTAAGATTTTCCTTTCTAAAACTGTTCATGAATCCATGTAAATTTAGACTGGAATTTAGATTTTGGTAACAGCCAACCAGAGAAATAAAAGAACCCAAAGTTTCCCATTACCATGTAATTCTGGTGCACTGGTGGGCCATGAGACCTCTTATAGGGCTCATGAGCAGGATCTGTGTGATGGGGTCAGCCTGTGTCTGCTTGGTGAGCACAGCCTTAGCCAATGGGGTGAGCCTCAAATAGGAGCCTGTGAATCAAGACACTTTTAACTTTGTCTTTCTTCTCTTACAAAATGCTATACTTCGAAAGAAAAGCCCAATAGTTTGGCACATATGATAAATTTTGACTCAATTCATAATCTGACAATGTTAATATTCCCATGAACATTTTAGCTTTTTGTTAATTTGGCTGTGTGAGCTGCCAAATTATCTGAAAATAATATACAAACCTAAGTGCTTTCCATACCAGATATGGCCTAGCTACATCACCTCTCCAAGTACATTGGAAGCCTTCCTTAAGAGGACTTTCAGAAAATCAAATTGTCATTAGACTGATTGATGCATACTATTACTTCTTTCTCTTGCTAGAAAAGATTGTATAATTACAGAGAATTTGGCTAATTCTGGCATATTCAAAGGTTATCTGATGAATAACTTGGCCTTGGTTTGAAGGTTCCATTTCAACACATCCCTTTATTAAACCTGTAATTATTATTCATTAGCAATAGTTTTTCTAGAATTTGTTCTTTACAATTATGCCTCGTAAAAGAGCTACAGAGTTAGTACTTTTCAATGTACTATTGATCCAAGTTCAGGACACACTGAGCTTAGAAGTGTTTTTAATATGAAACAGAGCAGATATTATAACTTTATATTTGTATGCGATTTTTGTGATTATTTTGGTGGAAAAGAAAATCCAATTTAAGCAAAGAAGACTTCTATTTAAATTTTGAACTAAGATTCAGTAATGCATATTCCATCTTATCCCTTCAATAAGCCATGCATGTAATAAATATTTAAATCCACTTTACAAAAGGCAGGATGACAGTGATATGCTCCTTCCATAAGAATTTAAACTTTTTTTTCTCCTTCAAAATTTCTATTTTGTTCTTATTTTAAATGAAATTCAATTACATCAGGATACAAAACCAATGCAAAGAACAGAAGGCATATTGTTATAAATGTTCCTCTTCCAATAGAAAGTAGCTATCAGAATGGATAGATGCCAGGTCCCAGAGCAGCCACGTGGTGCTGAGGAAAACAGATGATGTCCTTCAATAGTGTCTTGCAGTATTAAAATACCAGGTGTCCATTCGGAATCAAACCTGAAAACACTGCACTTAGAAAATACCTGCTGGGAACACGAAAATGTGTCAACACCTTCTCATATCTCCTGCTGTAGCCAGCTTCATGTTTGCAGGTCTCAGAGAACAAAGCATCTCCATTGGCACCAACCTCCGTCACCAGCATGTCAACAATCTTAAGTTCCAGGGACAACTGCTATTGTTGCTGTTTCTTGTTATAACATTTAGTTTGTTTCTCTCAGGTCCCTCCTTAGAAATCTTGCTACTCATCACTCAATTAGACGGCACTGAAAAACTCTTACTATTTGGAAGGTCTTGCTTTATCTTTCTTTGACTTTTATAAAAGATAAAGTCATCATATTTATGGATGATGGAGAGCAGCAGTTCTTTGTGGTAGAAACAGCACTGAAGTGGGAGATGTGGGTTCCCACCTATTCTCTGCCACCATCTAGAAAACCTCCACCAAATCATTCCAGCCTTTGAGTCCCAGTTTGTTTGTATAAAAAATACATCCACTGACCCGGGTGAGTTGAAGGTCTCCATGTCTGTGTAAGTTCATAGCATTTTATGGAACCACAAGAGGCTCTTTTTAGATGCTACTTCTCTCTCCTTTTTAAAAAAAATTCCCAACTGAGAATATTTTTCCACTGATTTCTTAGAGAGAATGAGAGGGAGGGGAAGAGACACACAGAGAGAAACATCAATGTGAGAGAGACACATCAATTGGTTGCCTCCTACATGCACCTCAACCTGGCCAGAGACCAAGCCTGCAACCAAGGGAGGTGCCTTGGACCAGAATTGAACCCAGGATCCTTCAGTCCACAGGCTGATGCTCTAACCACTAAGAAACCGGCCAGGGCAACTCTCACTCTTTTGGAGTCAAACAATTAGTGACACAGAGGAAAAAACCCAACTGTACAGATCCGAACAGGATGCCAAGACTAAGAAGGATTGTGGGTAAGGAGAGACCACTGGGATCTTGACAAAGAAGACCGAATTCATCTTCTTGAAGAGTGGCTCCCACGAGTGGGAGGAGGATGAAGAAGGATGCCCAAGAGTTTGGACCGCCATATTAATGACCAGTGTAGGCATATGAGTGAAAGTCAGCTTGTTTATTTTATAGTCTAGGAAAACTGGAGTGCTTGGTGCAAATTAAAACCAATGTGCACTTCAACCAATCACTATTCCCTTTTACAAAATGAGTCCTTTCACTGCATGCATATATTGTTTTCTCATTTTACAAATCTTGGTCACATACAGTTTCATTTAAATTCAAATATTTTTTTTGGCCAAAAAAATAGGTATATGAGTGGCTCAGAGAGGGTAAAGTGGGATGGTAGACACTAGATAGACACTGTGTGTCTTCGGACTTCACAGCCACTGGTGGCTCTTTCCACTTACTCTGATTTATAAGCTCGAGATGACAGGGATGCTTTTAGAGAGTAAATCATTCATAGAAGGTGATAGAATGAAATTATCACTCATCTTTGATGACTCTGCAGTTAAGAGACATTAGAGAACATTGGGCTAATCAAGTCCAATTATAAATTATGTCCCTAGTGATGGATGATGGTAAATTGAAACTTCTAAACTTTTTGGTAGGGAGAATGGTCCTTTTTCCTAACTGTGCTGAACTGGGACACTTGAACCCCAGAGCAAAACTGCTCTTAGGCCGAGTCTCACAGCTCCCACTGTCAGCAGACTTCAGCCTCTTCCCACCCATCCTGTCCAAACCCCCGACAGGGTGCTCCCAGGGCGCCACTGGGGGGGGGGGCGCACAGTTAGAATCACAGGCAATATCGCCAGGCTTTCTCTGAGAAGGGGTGAACTGAGGCTATTTCTAAAAGAAACTCAGTGGCATTTCTCTCCTGAGCGTATGACTGAGTCCTGAAGTAGGCATTTACATCGCTGGGAATGTGAGCTGAATGCTGGCGGGCAGGGTGGGGTGATCCAAGGACACTGCAGTGTGGAGGTGAACTTAAAAGCTCTGCTTATCTGTTCTGACACCTGAAGTGCTGGATGTCAGCCTCCAGAGCAGAGCCTTCCAAGACACAATCCCGCAGGTAACACCGGTCAAATATTGTGCCTGCCTTCAGACACTAATTGTCCCCATGGGCACCGATGTGGTTTATAGGGCGAGAGGGACCCATCACTGCTGCATAACATCAACTTTCCAGGGAAAGAATAATACATGAGGAAAGGGAATTGGCAGCACAGCGCTCATTCTCATCCTGCTAATCAAGCAACATCCCGAACGCTCTCAGATAAAAGGTAAAGATGCAAGCAGCAAACTGTACAGCAAAATCAGCACAGCAGAAAGCTCAAGGGCCATCACAGTCCTAGAATTTTCGTAAAAAGTAACTCAAATAAACCCAGCTGGTGTGGCTCAGTGGTTGAGTGTTGACCTATGAACCAGGTCATGATTCAATTCCTGGTCAGGGCATATGCCCGGGGTTGTAGGCTCAATCCCCAGTGTGGGGCATGAAGAAGGCAGCCAACCAATGATTTTCATCATTGATGTTTCTATCCCTCTCTCCCTCTCCCTTCCTCTCTGAAATAAGAAATAAAAATAAAAAATTTAAAAAGTAACTCAAATGAGATGACTATGGCTCACACTCAACTACAAAGGTCCCTGTTTATTATAGTTTGCCAGACTGTAAACTTGTTGCACACTTGATTGCATTAATATTGTTGGAATGAAGTGTTTCTAAAGTTTTATCTTTGATTTTGGAAAACACCTTTTTGGTAATCAGATTGCAGATATTCTTCCAGGGATTCACCCATCTAAATTCAACTAATATGTATGCTTTTGAAAGAATCATATCAAAATAGTTAAAAAATGTAATTCTTGTATCTCATATGCACCTCTACTTACAAAAATAAGTCATGACTTGGCGCTTCTATAATTAAAAAAAAACTTTCTAACAGATTTTATTGCAAGTTACAAATGATAACTCAAGTTTAATCAAACACATAATGCAGAAGGGAACATTGGTTTGGTGTATTTCCTAACTCATTTATTTACCCTGAGCATGTAAGTTCTTATGACCCATGAAAATCTTAAGTCCAGAGGAAGCTACCTGGCAGGCTGTGGACTGAGCTCTGATTGGCTTTCAGAACACACAGGCATGCTTATGTGTGTGCAAGTTAAATGAATTATCCTTAGGTAGGTCATGCACTGAACAGCTCACACATGGCCCATAATTTTAATCACTCTCTTGCCCTCAGTTTTCCAGAATAAAAGAGCACAACTAGGTAGGGTATCTCTCAGAAGTGCACTGTGACTTCTGCTCAGCTGCCATTGGCCAGAGGTCCCAAGAATATACTCACCTCTAAGGATGCTGGGCATGTGCAAAAAGAAGGAGGAGGAAGAGGAAGAAAAGGAGAAGGAAGAGGAGGAGGAAGTAAACATTGGAAAAACAAACAAGCAGTGGTCTCTGTCCTATGCAGAGTGAGCAAAGCAGCATTTCCAAAAGGAAACCATCAACTTCCCTCCCAGAGCTGTCCCTTCCCTCCCAACCTAAATCCAGTTAAAAGTTGACCTGCAGCTGCCACCAGTTCTCATCCTTGACTGCTTTTTCCCTCTTGCCATCCCCCATCCAGTGAAGCAGCAGTTCCTGTCCACCACGCTAGGAAACTGCACCTTCTCCCAACCTACTGCCACTATCCGGGTCTTTGGCACCTGGCCACCCTCTGATGATGGATCACTTCCTAACAGACTTCCTACCTGCCATCCACCCACCTTGCTCACCATTTCTCTTCTGCAGCAGAGGTCTTGCTAAAAGGTGAAGTAGACAAATCAGGTCAGTCCCAGCTTGACTGCTTCCACTGATAAATCTAAAGCTTGCCAGTATGTTACAAAATATGAGTTACTCCTGTGAACTCCACCTCCTTTACTTTGCTGCACCCCCTCCTGAGCCCGTTGCTCAGCTCTTCTGAATCCTATGGAGCCCCAACTGGGCACTGTGCTCACCTCCTTGCTGGAAAGCCTGCTGCCCTTGGACCTGGATCACTGGCTCCATCATACTATTTCCACCCATGCTCACCTTCCTTCCCAAAGGCTGTCCCGCCAATTCTTCCTTAAACTTTTAATCACATGCTGCCTCCCCCATTACTTCCTCCTGACAGCTGATCTGCATGGCCTTCCCACCTCAACGGGCTTAGGTCCTGAGTGCTGTTCTGGCATCCACTGTCACCCTCAATCTCCACTGAAACCAGGTGTTTCCTTTCCTGTCCAAAGTTGTAGGTGCCAGTGTGCCCAGGCTGTGTCTTCTTCAACATTATGTTCTCGGTACTGAACACAGAAACTGGCACAGAGAAGAAAGACACCCAATAAACATTTGTCCAGTGAATACAGTAAGAAACACTTGAATGTGTGACTAATGCCTCTTACTTTGAATAAGATTTCCACTGGGCAGCTCATTTAAAAGCCTGATTTTCAATGATTATCCAGGAGAATATACTGGCCTTGCTCTGCCACTCAGTGAGTGGACAGTGGGTAAATCATGTAATTTCTTTTTGCTCCCAGTGTCCTCCCCGGGGCCTGGGAGGTGTCTGAGTATATTTCTGCTGCCTGTTATGCCTGTTCCACTTCCAGGTTTCTTCCATTCTGTTAGGTATGGGGAGGAAATGGGAAGACCTCCTTGAGTGTGAAATACTTTTTTTTTTTATTTTTTTTTTATTTTTTTATTATTTTTATTTTTATTTTTTTTGAAATACTTTTAAAAATGATTTTATTGGTAACCTTTAAAAACCTGTGATTTTTCTCCCTTACAGGAAATGATGAAAGAATATATATAATAAATAAATAAATATATATATTATATGTGTGAAATATGTAATATCTATATCTACGGATATCTATGTACTATAGATATATAAATAGTTATCTTTTGTCACAATATGCATTAAGTAGGCCCGCATGCACAGATTTCCAGGGCAACTGTAGCGAATAAAGGGCCTTTACATTCTTTTATATATTTTTTCTTAAAAGTTTTCTGATATCTGATCGTTCTAGAGCTGAAGAACTGTCACTCTCCTCTACATTATTCTGCAGGTACAAATCCAAGTGTTCATGTAAATCACGTTGGTGCAGGCTCCTCCTGTCACCGACTTGAGCCCTGGGCCTGACGGAAGGCGCACAGCCCAGGATGCAGTGTGGAAGAGTGAAGAGGGAATGAATGAATAAGTTATGAGCTGCAGCCCTGCCAAAGTGAAAAGAGGACACGGTTTCTTCCAAGAAGCAGAAACTGGGATCAGTATAGGAGTGACACCATGACCACATTGCATTAAAAAATACTTATTAATTGAAATAGCTACATCAGCATATATAAGCTTGGGAATTCTCAACTTTGTCATACTAATAAAAATATTTATCAAATAGTAAGCAGATTTTTAAGAGCTCTAAACTGACACACGAAAGTCTGGTACCTGAATCTGACCCAATGATTTCTAAGGAAAATAGCACATTATTCTCACCAGCTCCTGGGCTCATGCTGACTTGAGCTCAGGCCTGGTTTGGAATAGGAATGTTTCAGGACTTTATTGCTGCAAAACACATCCCCAGTGGTTCAGAACACTCATGATTCTGTGGATTGGCTAGGTGGTTCCTTCGCTGGTTTTGCTATGGGCCAGTCACCTGAATGCATTCACCTGGAGGGGGGTGGCCTGGCTGGAAGGCCCAATGTGGCCTCAGTTACACGTCCATCTGGCAGTAGCTGTTGGCAGGTGGCTGAACCCTGGTCTCCTCCACGTGACCATTCAACCTCCCTCAGGCAGGACTGGCTTCCTAATGACAATCCCAAGGCAGCAGTCTCCAAAAGTTAAGAGGGGATCTTCAGGGCCTCATAAGGCATGGGCTCTGGAATTCACACAGCACCACTTCCCAGCTTCTATTAGTCACAGTGAGAAACAAGCCTACTTCTGATTCAAAAATGACTGTCTCCATTGGATGCAAACTAAGTGAGAGCCGCTTCCAGCATTCATGGTTCCAGTCATGGAGGAGACAAGGGTTAAATAACATCTACAGGCACTCTCTCCTTGGCTTGTAGATGGCTTCTTTCCCCTGTGTCTTCTTCACCTGGCCTTTCCTCTGTATTAGCACCCAGCTTACTGATTTCTTCTAACTGAAATTCCTCTTTAAATGCTGCATCTCTATTATTGTCACACTCTGAGGTACTGTGTGTTAGAGCCTCGACATATGCATTTGTGGGGGACACAATTCACCCCAAACAGAATCTTCATCTGTAGGGAAGAGAAGGAGGCAGGCAATCCACAGGCTGCTGCAGACTCATGAGCTGACTTCTTCCTGCCCTGTCTTGTGCAGACTTCTCCCCTCAGCTTCTTCATCGCCAGTGCCTCACTTGTTCAAATACCCTCAAAGCTCCTTCAATGTTCTCCTATCACTCCTCTAACTATCCTGCCCTGCATTGTTGCCTTCTTGAGTCCCTGTCCACCTAAACTATGCACCAGGAGAGGCTGCTGGACAGCTCCGAGGCTCACCATTTCAAGAAGCCATTTCCTCTGGGGAGCTGCGGGATTCTAGGGTCTTATAGCTTCACAGTCATCAAGTGGAGTTATACCATTGGGAGGGACCAGCACATGACACAGAGCCTCTAGCAGGGCTGGGCAAACTCTTTCTGCAAAGGGCCAGGAAATGGCTTTGTGCACTATACCACCTCTGTCACAGCTACTCACTTCTGCCATTCTACTAGGAAACCAGCAACATATGAGGAGCAAATGAATGGGCATGGCTGTGTGCCAATACTTTATTTGTGGTAATTGAAACTTTAATTTTATATAATTTTCATGAAATATTATTTCTCTTTTTATTTTTAAACTTAACAATGGGAAAAGAAACCAACATTCTTACCTCAGGAGGCTGTACAGAAACAGATGGTGGGCCAGACTTGGCCCTTGGGCTGTAGTTGGGTGACTCCTGGTGTAGAGAAAGCTTGATGGAAAACCACACTTAAGGGTCCTGCAGACACATTGCAACTGTCACTGACAACCTAAGTAAGAACAATACAGGGCATATCCTTCCTCCAAAGGGAATTGTTATTATGATTTCCAGAATCTGTCTCTCATCATTATTTAACATAGAGGCCCGATGCACAAAATTTGTGCAAGGGGCTTGGTCCTCACAGCTCCGGCTGCCTAGGCCCTTGCAGCCCTGGCTGCCTCTTGGCCCTGTCCATTGGCCGTTCCTGGAGGCTGTTTTAGAAGGTTGTTCTGCCATCCAGTCTAATTAGCATATTAGCTCTTTATTATATAGGATGCCGGGCTTTACAATAAAAGCCATCAAATGGATCTTCTTGGAAAATAATAATTTCCAAGTTATTACTGAGTTGTCAGCTGAGGAGGAGGGTGCAGTGGCTCAGAGCATGGGCTTGAATTATCACAAGTCTGGAAGCAAATCCCAGTTCCTCCACCTCCTCATGTCTTGATGGTACTGACTTGTGCAAGGGTCTGGCCACATCCTGGGTTTCCGTGGCTGGTGGCTTAGAGGTGGCTGTTTGGCATCATGATTCAGAATGATGGTGGGCTAGCAAGACCACTGCACACAAACCTGAAGGTTGAAATTCAAGCCTGAGCTGGTCATTATTTGGAATGAGACCTCAGGCCACCTCAGACCTCTCCGGGCCTCATTTTCCTCACCCTCAAATGAAGGGCCTGAACTAAACATCCCAGTCGGCTCGCTCTAGAATCTGGTGCAGCAATCGTTCTATAACACTGATTTTTAGATAAAGTGAAAGTCAACTTGCGTTTAGCTGCAAACAAAGTATCTCATTTCCTCACTCAATAGTTAATACTCCAGCAGTCAGAATTCATAAAGCATGTTGCTTGATTTTCAGTGGCAACCAGCAATTTGTGTGAGAAAGACTTAATTTAGAAGAATGCACATGTCATCTTTTTTTCATAACCAAGTAAGACTTACAATTAGCTTGATTCACATGCCGTCACGGATGTCTCCACTGCACACACAGTGAACAATACGACGTTTTCAAGGCAGCTCTTTGATGGAGAGAACTAGTCCTCAGTTGTGTAATTCATACTAAACATAAATCCTCCTCCATTTGCTTCTTGAATACCCCATGCCCACTCGAGCTTCAACTTCTGTGAGTGGATCATTAAGGGGGAAGCCACTGAATACATTTTTACTGTGTTTTGCTCTGCAACATCCTATGCTTGGGAAATTGCCACAGTAAGTAGCAGTAAAATATGCAAAATAAAGAACAAAATATAAAATGCCTTAGCTTTTTCTTCCATTTTCACCAATACTTCTTAACACATAGTAAATTTTAAAATAAATGTCATTCTATCAAAAACCAGAAGAACCAAAGTGTTTTTCAATGTTGGACTTAGAAATCAAGGTGCTGCAATACTGGGTTTAAAATAAGAATGGATATGCTGTTAATAGTTGAAAAATTAGTGTTAATCATGACTTCATTTCCAGTAGCAAACTTCCTTCTTTGCTAATCATCTCTCTGTCTTATTTGATGGTTAAATAATTAAAATCATATGGGGACCGATTTCATCAGGAAGCAAAAAGAACTAGATCCAATTTTAGAGAAGTTATTCAATGGGATAGAGGGAGCACCTTTTAGAAAATGTGAAGGTGTGTCAACACATTTCATATACCATTGAGAAATATACTCTTGGTATATAAAACATGCTTTTGTTTTCTAATAACGTTAAATGACAGTATAATAGTATAGGCCTTCAGTAAATCCTTTCAGTACACGCATATTTTGTCACACGATTATATAACTTCTTCTTTTAAGATATTATCAGAGAAACAAGATGGCGGCATAGGGTAGACACCGTATATGCAGCTGTGAACAACTATTTCAGAAAAACCACGAAAAGAACACACGGACACCACTCGCACCCACAGGACGGCTGGCTGAGTGAAAATCCTACAACTAGAGAAGAGTCTGAGACTCAGAGGAGTGGCGGAAGCAAAGTACAGAGGTACGGAGGCGCGCGC
>PVJC01042531.1:0-14896 GCA_004026665.1 Murina feae
GACTTGAGGCTTAATTCTCTTCTCAGAGATAGGGGCTCCGTCAGAAGAGATCTGAGGATGGGGAGGACAAGGCATTGTATATACGCTAGAAGCTTGGTTCATGAATTCATGCACAGGTGGGGTCCATTGGCCTGGCCAGCGTTCAGGGCCAATCAGGGCATTCTCCCACCCGAATCAGGGCCTAGGGCAAGTTGGGGCCAACTGGTCAGGAAGTGGGGCCATGAGAAGAGCTGCAGAAGGTTGGCTATGGGGGTGCTCTGACCACCTGCATTGAGCATCTGCCACCTATTGGTTGGTTAGTGTGTGTCATAGTGACCAGTCCCTCAGTTATTTGGTCATTTGGTTGTTGTTCGGATATATATATATATATATATATATATATATATATATATATATTTTTTTTTCCTAATAAAAGAGTCACATGCAAATTGACCATCACCCGACACACATAAGCCACGCCTGCCAGCCAAGCCATGCCCACCAGCCAATTAGAGTGGCTGTATGCAAATAAGCCCAGCCAAGATGGAGGCCAGCAGCTACGGAGCTAGAGCAAACCAAAGGCTTCCCTTGCAACTGCCTGCCTAGGCTGGCTGAGCCTCTGGTCACAGTAACAATATTTCAATTATAGAAGCCACGGAGCTGAAACAAACAGGAGGTTTTGTTACCTGCCTAGGCCTCAGCTTAAAGCAACAGGGTTTCAATTATCTAAACTAATAAAAGTGTAATATTGAAATTGACCATTTCTTTGGGATGCCTAAGCCATGCCCATCAGCCAATCAGGGCGGCTGTATGCAAATTAACCCAGCCAAGATGGAGGCTGGCAGGGCAGCTCTGCATTGGGAGCCTCCATGGCTGGCACAGCTGTGCCGGATGTGTCAGCTCAGTTGGGGAGGGGTCCAGCCCAGGCCTCCTTAGGGCATCCCTGTCCACTGCCTGGCTCTGACCCCCAGGGGCCTCCGTGGGGGCGTGCAGGAGCACCTATCCAGGGTTCGCTGCCTTCGTCCGCCCCCCGGGGGCCAACGCAGGGCATGTGGGAGTGTCTGCTGCACAGTGCGGAGAATCCGAAGCCAGTCTGCTGCCCGACTCCACCTTGGGTGTGTTTGCTCAGCAGCAGGGCCCCACCAAGGGATCCTGCACCAGCATCCACCCCTGACTCGCCACCCAGCTATGCGCCAGGTGTGTCCCCTCAGCGGTGGGGGCCCACCAGGTGTGTGCAATCGTGGGCCCTCTGGTGGGAAACATCCAGGCCTGCACTCACCAGCCCTCCCACCCCTCAGTGCACGAACTCTGAAGGGGCTGTGGGCAGCCTGAAAATGGCCCTCAGCCCCTCACCCAGTCTGGCCAGGCAAGCCAGCAGGTGGACATCACCCCCCCCAGGTGTCCCAGACTGCAAGAGGGCACAGGCCAGGCTGAGGAACCACCACCCCCCCCCAAGTGCACAAATTTTTGTGCACCGGGCCCCTAGTATATATATCTATATATCTATATATCTATATATCTATATATCTATATATCTATATATCTATATATCTATATATCTATATATCTATATATCTATATATCTATATATCTATATATCTATATACCTATATACCTATATACCTATATATCTATATATCTATATACCTATATATCTATATATCTATATATCTATATCTATATCTATATCTATATCTATACATATATATTGCCTTTTAGTTGCATAAAAGTGTCATGGTATATCTCAAAGATCATGAGCGTGGGCACGAAAAACTTACATTTAAGCTTCCTATCTATCTTGTAGCAAATTCTTCAGAGTTTTTGTTATCAATCAAATGAGAATTAAACTATTTCATTAAGTTTTATAATAATGATATAAAGTAACATATTTCAAAGGAATTTATAAACCATATGTATGTAAGGGTTAGGCAACAAGTATCCCACCTAGCTAGCCAAGTAATTTTTCTCTTCCAGGGAAACCTGGGAAGACCAAGTGACATATGTCTAACATCATGTTGCTTAATCTGGGGCATAGGCAGCCACTGTGTTCCTACCATTTCTTTTGCAACTTTGAAAGGAAGGCCTACCAACTTCCTCATCTCATTACTGTGCTATCTCACAGGGTGAAGTGATTGGAAATCTATCACTGGAGCTCATGTGGGCCATTCGGTGATCATCTTCAGAAACATATTTAAAAGTGGTCTCCTTAATGCATCCTTAAAATTATTGCACTTGTATTGAAAGCAGGGTGAATTAGAAAATGAAAATTATTTATTTGGGAACCTTGACAGTGCAATGATT
Source organism: Murina feae (assembly GCA_004026665.1). NCBI lineage: Eukaryota > Metazoa > Chordata > Mammalia > Chiroptera > Vespertilionidae > Murina > Murina feae. The sequence goes on from PVJC01042531.1 coordinate 2,281, forward strand.
TGTATGTCAACCAATGGTGGGTCTACAATCTGCAGTATATATTTCCATGGACAGAACTGTCCATCTGTCATCTATAGTAGACATGTAAGTCAATATCCAAGTAGTTTTTCTTCCTTCCTTTAATCCCCAAATGCCAACAACTTTACTATTTTGATTCAGAAAAATACTTGTGGATTTTTTTTGTTATATAAAAACTTAAATTTAAACAAGGGAGTTTGATTTAATATAATTCAATTCAATAAGCATTTCCTGAACCACTTTCATATGCAAATATCTGAGACATAATAGCTGGAAGAATCACTTACACTAACCTTATATGCAAATTATAGTTTAAAATCTAGTTGCCTACAAATAGATCACCTAATTTAACCCTAACAGCTGCCTTGAGAGTTAAATAATCTAAGTGTTATAAACATTGTGGAGAGAGAAAAATTGATGGATAGGGGAGGGGGAAATAAGTATAATATTTCAAATGCTGTACTAGGCATTTGAAATGTTTAATTCTACCAGAAAATCTACACTATAGTCATCTTTACTATCCCCATTTTATTGAAGAGACAGTTGAGTCTCAGTGACATTAGAGGGTTTGTTCAAGGTCACACAACTAGAGCCTCCCCAGACTGTCTGACTCCAGTTGTAGGTGACTTTTTATGCCAATGGGAGCCATCAAAATGATGAATCACAGTAGAAACAAAGCAGGCTTCTGAACTCATCCAAATGCTACTGAGAAGCTGAGCTGCTTCAGAAACAAAGGCAGTCAGGCTTCTGCCCCAAGACTAGTTCCTCTCACTGCGAAGATGTGATTGGCAGTGCCTGTGTGGTATTATCTGGCATATTAAAACCATGCTCATTTACATCACTGGAATCTGGCAGGGGTTCATTCATCACTCATTATCAATTCTGTCTTTCTCTAAACAGCACAGAATCATTTTTAACATGGAAATATTGTATAATTCATAGCAATTGAAAGGAGGCGTCCGTCATCGTTTGCAGAACCATTTGCCTCTGCCTCCTCTGTAAGGGCAGAGGGATGATGTGAAGGTCAAAAGACCTCAGCTTCCAGGTCCATGGCCAAGCCACTTAACCCCCTAGTTCCCTTAGTAGCACAATGAAGATATAGGATATTAAGCTAATTCCTCAGAAAAATCGCTTTGCCTCTCAAAACTACAGTTCCCTCTCTGCAAAATGAGAATGAGGACAGTGACGGAACCAAGTAATCCTGAAGTCTCACCCCCAGGGGATGTGGAAAGAGTGGTGAGAGAGAAAGTGGGAGAAGTTGATAAAGGAGAGGGAGACACTCAAAATTCCTTCCAACTCACTTCATAATCAGACCAGCGACGCTCTTTCATACACAGCTGTTTGGGGTGAATATAGACACCAGGTCTGAGTCTGTGTCCCCAAAGCTGTGTGGATCTCTGCGTGGCAGAGATGTGACGGCTACATCTGAGTGATGACACTGTCATTTGTTTGCAGGGGTCCCCATGACAAAGTACCACAGACTGGGTGGTTTAAACAACAGAAACTTATTTCCTCATGGTTCTGGAAGCTGGAAGTCTGAGACTGAGGAGCCTGCAGGGTTGGTTTGTCCTCAGGTCTCTCTCCTTGGTGTATAAATAAATGGTCATCCTCTCCCTGTGTTTTCACATGGCCATCCCTCTGTGTGTGTCTATGTCCCAGTCTCCTCTTCTTATAAGCACCCCAGTCAGATTGGATTACACCACACTCTACCAACTTTGTTTTATCTTAATAACCTATTTAAAGACCCTATCTCTAAATATAGCCACCTCTGAGGTACAACATAGGAATGAGTGGGAGGATGGTCCTATTTAGCCCGTAACAGATACTCTGAGGATTACCTTACCAAATCTCCATTTCCTCATCTGTAAAGTGGCAACAGTGATACTCAGATTGCAGGTGTAGCATGAATATTAGAAGTAATGTGTTTGAAGTACCTAGATAGTAACTACCTTCATTATGTAAATAGGCTACCCAATGGGACAACATTCAGAGTTGGTGCTGTAACATATGAAAAGTTATCTCTCTCTTACTTTGCATCCAATGGGCTCTTCTTTAACCAAGAAAGGAATCCAGCCTTTCTTCCTGCCTGTGACAGCACCACCTTCTAGCAAGAGCTTCCATGATGGCTTCTGTAGTGGGTCAGAGAGTGGAGATGCATTACAACAGCATTTCTTAGGACAATGTGCCTTCCATTGGCCCCAACTGGTCATATGACCCACCTTGGGAGAAGGGGGCCAGAAAGGAAATCCCTGGCTGAAGATCCTCTTTTCAAAAACAATTTGGCATGGTGGGAAAGGAGAAGAGACATTTGATAGTAGTTACCTGCATCAGTCAGGGCCTTCACAGAAAACAGCAGACAGCGCACTCAAAGTGGAGGATGTGCACAATGGTTACTAAAGGAACAATTTACAAAGGGATGGGCAGGTCTCAAGAAAAGCTCAAGATCATGGTCAGTGGGGAGGAGCATTGCTATTCCTAGTCTTGAAGGGGCCAGAGGAAGAGGTGGATCCCAGGACCCTAAGGGAGGTGCAGTCTGTGGAGGGGGCTGCCTGATGGATTAGTAGTCCCTGGTCAAGAGATCAGCCATAGTAACCACATGGGGAGGAAGCTATGTGACAAATATCCAGTCTGGTCCTCTGCTCCATCTGGCTTCGCACCACAAGTCCTGTTGACTGGGCTGCCCTGGAGTTAGAAGGCTGGCTCATGGTTGTGGTACCTGCAAGGTCTCAGCAGATAGACAAGTGTGAAGAGTAGGTGGAAAGGAAATTGGAGAAACCCAGCACAGAACAAATATTTTAACTTAGACAGAAAGTACAATTATACTAAGGTGGTGGGAGTTTAGGGGGAGTTGTAGGTCTACTGAGGCAGCTTCATGACTACTTTTTCCACCCTATACCCTCTGTTTAGAAGGTTTGAAAGGCAGCAGGCCATCATAAGTGTTGGAGAATAAAACCCACCAGCCATGGGCAAGACCCCAAATATCCAAGAAGTGAAGGGCTTCCCCACTGCTCACAAAATACTGCAAAGTAAATATTACAACCTCTACCTTAAAGGAGCTTTAAACTGCATCCCCTCCTGCTGAGACCTTGACTAGTCCCACCCACTCCAGCAACCAAAGTGCTTTCTAAGAAATCTGAAAGGTCAGGCTCAAGTGAAAGCAGGGAACCGAAATCCTGCAAACCAGTAGAACCCACAAAGAGTCTCAACATGTGGAGTTGAAAGAGTTCCTACAAAATTTACAGCCAGCTTGCATACTTTCAAGTGGAATATATAAGCATGCTCCTCAAACATTTGCTGCATAATTCTTCTTTTATTTCACAAATGTTGTTTTCAAGTAAGAAGGCAGTTGTTCCTATAGAAAATAATAGAGTAATTACTCAATATCAGTACAGCAATAAGCTCTGTGTTTCATGTACTTACAACTGTGAACCCACTTTTGTCCCATCCTGGACTAATCTGTAGGCAAGCCCTGTAAAATATCCACACACTCACACATGTATGTGCACACACACAAAAACATACATGAAGGGACCTCAAGCTATCCAAGAATTACAATCGCTTCCTGCCTCCTGCCAAAGCCAGATGACCCTGACAATATAACAGGAGAGGGAAAGCCAGACGCTGCCATCCTCTTCTCTGCTCCAGGGTGATAAGAAGTACTCTCTCTCACTGATTCTCTCTCCATTTTTCCCACGCTCCTAATCTCACCAGATGAAACCAAGAACAAGATAAAGGAAGAAGTAAGTAAAGAAGGAAGCAACACAAAGCAAGCAGCCACCATTTTCTGATAATGTTGCATCTCACGCAGAAGGTGTATATGCTTCTACAGTCAGCCCAGTTGAGCTATCCATAGATGGTATGTCACAGTGTCCCAGCAGACATGCGATGTCATTGAGTCCATCTAAAAGATAGGGAACCTACAGGTCAGCAAGTGTAAATGACCTGTTCAAAATCCCATAAAAGGCAAACACTGCACATGTCAGCATTGGGATGAGTTGCTGGGGTATATTCAGGGTCTCTTTCCTCTGCATAATGACAGTGCCTTGATGAGAATTGGCCCCCAGTGGGAAAGGGACCAAGAGCATTCAACTGTGAAAAGGGCACACATAGGGACCATGATTAAAAATCTGCTTCCTTAAAATCCAAATTGTAATTTCTTTGAATGAGGGATTGGCCTAAAAATGATGTATGTGGACACTTCTGCTATGATCACAGGGAAAATAAATTATAATTAAGGTGCCATGGATCAGTTTGACAGGAATGGTGACAAGGGTTATATTTAGCTACAAATGAAGAGTACATGTAATTAGGAGTAAAATAGTATCAATAAAGGTTTCACAACTGCAGCTGTGGCAAAGGCTCTGGTATTTTTAAAGAAGCAATTAGTAGTTGAGCAAGCATGTTAATAAGGCAAATATTTATTTTTAGGAGACCCTGGAATTGGTACTCTTCAAAGTCAAAGGGATTAGCAGTTGATGATGAAATAAAACTGTAGAAAAAAAAACATCTTGGATACCTCTTGATAAGTGAGAGTAGCAGCAGCTTGCTAAGGGTCACAGCTTGACCTATCCTGGATGCCTCCAAGTCAAGCATAAGCAGCAGCCATCTGCAGATCACTCTGTAGCTACTGTAGGATGGCATAAGCAGGGCACAGGTAGTGGCTGACTTTGCATCTCCTAGATAACTCAGAGCAAGTACACCTATTGGACAGCTTCAAACCATGCCAGATTACAACTCTACCACATCCATGAGCAACACACTCATAGGTCAGACTTTAGTGGGCACCAAAGCCCCACTGAAGCAAGTCCTGCTCCATAGGGTCAGCTCCTATGCAGCAGTTCTTTTGTTGTAGTCACAACTGGTCCTCATAACCAATTGGCCTGAGGGTTAATTCTTCCCAGTGACACCAATAGCAATCAAAGCTCAATTACAACAAGATTGTGCACACAGCCCACATATGGGTGTACCTAAAGTGTTGAGCTCAGGTGACTGAGGAGGCTGAACCACTGGATCCTACAGGACACTTACTACACAAGGCCACTCTACCAATTCCAGTAGCTTGACCTAATACATAGAAACAAACACAGGGAAGCAGCTGAAAGGTGGAGACAAAGAAGCATGTCACAAATGAAAGAACAGAAGAAATTTCCAGAAAAAGAGCTATTGGAATGGAAGAAAGCAAACTCCTACTTGCAGAGTTTAAAACAATGGTTACAAGGATGCTCAAGGCACTTAATGAAAGCTTCAAGGAATTTAGTGAGAATTTCAAGGAAATTAGTATGTCAAGTATTCCCATCTCTACTAGCACTAAGAGATAACAGTAGTGCCCACCTCATAAGACTGTTCAATGAATTAAATTTATTTTGTAAAGCCTGCACCAAAGCACTAATAATAATAGTTTGTTGGCAAAGAAGAACAAGCAGTTGAAGAGCTGATGGCAGTGAGTGTCATCATTGCACAGGTGAAGAAACAGGCTCAGAGAGGCCTGCAGGGCTCACAGTCACACATTTAGCCATCACGAGAGCTGGATTCAAACCCAGCTGCTGCTCTTATGCAAAGTCACCCACTCAAACACTGTGCTCTCAACCAACACCATCTAGGAGGGAAGGCCTGGCATTGTCTCCACAACCTGTGGGGTCCTTCAGGATATCCCCAGGAAGCGTGTACTCTCCCAGGTATGAATTCCCTAAGCTGTTTTTATGAACTATCCAGATTGGATATTATAGAACGGTGCTGCTCAGGTGGCTATTGAGAACTTCATATGGCTCTTTGAATTGTGTACATGCTATCAGTATAAGAGCTGTGATATGCTTTAGAAGATTCCAGTTAAAAATAATTTAAATGGTAAGAATTTATTCCTTTTTTACAGCAGCATAGTATTCCATTGTAATGGCATGGATGGAACTGGAGAACATTATGCTAAGCGAAATAAGCCAGTCAGAGAAAGATAAATATCACATGATCTCACTCATTTGTGGAATATAATGAACAACATAAACTGATGAATACAAATAGAAACAGAGACATAGAAGCTTTGAACAGACTGTTCAACCTATGAGGGAAGGTGGGGGGTAAGGAGGTAAGAGATCAAACAAAGGACTTGTATATGTGCATATGAGCATAACCAATGGACACAGACAGTAGGAGGGTGAGGGGATGTGCTGGAGGGTGGGAGTGGCCAGGGAGAGATCAATGGGAGAAAAGGGAGACTCATGTAATACTTTAAACAATAAAAAATTTAAAAAATAAAAATAATGTATAAAATCTCATTAATAAGTTTATACCTATTACATGCTGAAGTGATATTTTGGATATATCAGCTAACAAAAAGTATATTATTAAATCATTGTCTTTTATTTTCTTATAGATGTTTATGAAGCTACTAGAAAATTTAAAGTCATACATATGGTCCAAATTTCCAGCTTGCATTGTATGTATACTGGGAAACAGGTATAAAACACTATCATTATTCTTATTGCTGAATCATTCAAAGACTATGATGTCATACACTCATACACTGACTTTTGCCCCAATTTCCCTCTTTTATATGCTCCCCATTTATGTTCTTTAAAATACTGCCCCAGAAATTTAGCACCAGTTACTTGTGGAGTATACACCATGTAATAGAGCATGTCTCTCTACTTCACTCACACTGTTTTTGTAGCTTTGACTAACTTTTTTTACTTGCTTCACTCCTGACAATCTTATATGCTCCTTAAAATCAGGTGGGCTGCTGCCCACTCCATGAAACTCTCTGCCAGATTCTCTAATTCAATCTTCTACAACCAAAGCACTTTTCTCAATCTTCTCTTATCACAAATTTTTCTTCAATTATGCCTCCTGTTTCCATTATCCATTAGCATGCATGTCTTCCAATTGAAACCTTTCAGGCAACTTGGATACAGGAGGCATTTATCCAGCTAATATTTATTGAGCACTGAGTAAGTCCCAGGTATTAAGTTAGTCTTGGGATTACAATACCTAAATAGAAAAATGAACTAACATCTTTTCTTTCATTCTCCTGTTCTCTCTGATGCAAAGATCACATTATAAATGCAAGAGATTTATTGGTGGAAGTACCCATAAAATGTAAAGAAGAAAGAGCTTGAGGCCACAATGTAGATATCACTCCTGTGAAAGGAGAGAAGGGTGGGAAGGTAGAATAGTAAGTGCCTCAGACCACACTGAAGTTTGAAGAAAGTCTCAGCTAAGCCAATAAGGTGTCTTTGAGCCAAAGGAACCCATTGGAAGAGGCCCTTGTCACGAAGCAAGAAGAGACTTACACTAGTAACCCTGCTGCACTCAGTTACTGGCTATGAGCATCCCAGGGTGGATCTGAAGATTCAGCCTAATTTATGCTTCCTGCAGCAGATTCTGTGAAAGGGACTCTAAGCAGGGCACCTCCACCACATCTGTAGCATACAGTTCCCCTCTGTATGCTACAGAGTGTTCTCAAGTGTTCTCAAGTATGACATGTAAAGTATAGCACAGAGATAGACTCTGGGCGTAGGAATCATACAGACATGAGTCTGAATCAGCAAGATCTCATCTGTTAGTTGTAGAATCTTGAGAAAGCAAGACATGTCTCTGAACTTCAGTCTTTATTTTTTAAAGCTTGTGAGTGGTTGTTTACTCAACCATCTCATTGGGTCGTTTGTAAAATAATGGAATGCATACAAATCACATCACTTAAACAGAATGTGTTTAGTTAATCTCTCTATATAAACAGGGAATATGCTAAGTAGCCAAGGATCATGACTGGTCAGGAGGAGACTGCATCACAACCACTTAGGAGGAGCTGCAAGAAGATGGGCGATGGGCAGGAGGTGACTGTGTGCCACCCCCACCCCAGCAGTCACGGGGAGGCTGGAGCTGGGGGTAGCCAGAGCAGAGACACAACACACAGGAGCGCCTGTCCCCACCCCAGCAGACACAACACAACACCGTGGCCAAGGGTGTGTTCTGAGCAGCCTCCATGAGGCTTGGAGCACGCCCCTACCCCAGCGGACACAACAGGGCCACCAGCGCTACACAGATCAGGCATGTGTTCCTCCTCCTATCTCCGGTTTCTCCTTGCATGATTTCAGTTGTGCACTGGGCCTCCAGTAGTGGTAATAATAGCTGTTATTGGTGTTGGTGGTGTAATTTGTTGTATGGTTGTTAGTACCCTGAAATATCTGGATGTAAATAGAGAGAATCCATCACACAGTAGGGATACATTTCAAATCCACTGATGGTCCCAGTCAATCCATTGCCTTTCAGATACCCTACTTGAAAGGGAGATCATGGCTGTTATTTAGTTCTGACTCTCGAAGGAGAAAACACATCTTTCCACTTTGGAAACAGAGCTTTTGTAGCACTAAAATCGACGTGACATTTTTCACAGGGGAGTTTTGGGGGACAGGATCTTATTCATCCTGAATTTCCCTTGGGCCAGGCTGAAGCATCTCCAGAGTCTGTCCAGGGAAGCTGGTTAAGTTGATCTGAGCAATAGAAATACAGTTCTGTTCAGGAATCAGTACTAATACTTTTTGGAAAACAAGAAACTTCTTAGATCAGTTAAACTTTTATCTGTGATTTCCTGAACTCCCCAGAGGCTCTGTGGAGGCCTTCCAGAGCTCACCGTGGAGTGCAGCAGAGGCAGGCACAAGGAGTGTAAGGATGATGTCCCACCTGGGTCTGTATTTCCAGCCCAGCTCTCTTTCTTTTTCTCCTACAAGGTGCTAAGAAAGGTATGGCCCCTCTGAGGCTGTTTTCCTATATATACAATGTAGATAATTATATCTTAGCAGAAGTGTTAAAAGAATTAAGCAATTAAAAAAAGAAAGAAAGATAGATAGATAGATAGATAGATAGATAGATGATAGATAGATGGCCTTCTTTAGGTTCCTTCAGAATCAGACAGGGATTTGAGAACATAAAGCTAATTTGGGTATAAAATCGGGAAACACAGGTAAGGAGGGTATAATGCATTGATTGTGTCTCCTCAGGATTCATATGTTGAAGCCCTAACTACCAGTATCTCAAGAAAGTGACTGTATTTGGATTTAGGGTCTTTAAAGAAGTAATTAAAGTGAGGTCATATGAATAATTCCTAATTCAATATGACTGTTGTCCTTAAAGGAAAAAATTAGGGCACAGACAGACAAAAGGGAGGCACAGGGAGAAGATGGCCATCAACAGAATAAGAGGAGAGACCACAGAAGAGACCAACCTTGCTGACCCCTAATCTCAGACTCCTGGTCTCCAGCCTGAGACAATATATTTCTGTTTTTGAGTCCCTAGTCTATGAGATGTTGTTACGACAGCCAGACCAATCTAATACATGGGTGAAGAACTAAGACAAGGAAAGAAAGGGGCATTCAGGCAACATGAATGAGCAGGGGATTCATGAGGAGCTCTGGGGCTCAGTCCTCCTAGGGATGCTAAGAGTCTTTTAAGAGCTCCCCTCTGATTTATCTTACTCACAGAGGCGAACAACTGGGGTGCTCATTTACCAGGAAACATCCTTTTTGGGCTGGAGGATGGGGTGTTAGCACCCTGGTCTGTCTGTCTCAGTGCAGGCTGAGCATGTCCTGTAGTCAAAGAGGTTCCTTAGGCAAGAGCCGTAAAAGTCCTTCAGAGCAACAGGATCTGTGAGTGCTCAGGGCACACGATGGAGCATTGATGGTGTCTGCTACCAAAATGCTCGGTAAATGCCAAGTTACACAATAAAGGCAGCTTTAACTAATTATACACACATATACTGACCCCAGGCTGTGTGCTAGGCTCTAGAATTCCCTGGATGACCCAAACAGATCAGAATCCTGCCATCATTCAGTTTAAAGAACAGGCAGGAACGAGGTGAAGCTGAGGGAGGCAGACAGAAAACATATAATAAACAAGTAACTTCAGGGAACGATCAGTGCTGTGAAGGAAAGGAAGCAGGACAATGAAACTGATGGTTAAACCAGGGACACTGGTATTTGTAAACGCAAAGAACAGAAGCCTCAGAACCCTGTTAAATAATTCCTCACACATATGGAGTGTGACTTAATTTACCACAGGACTCAGAATTCCCAGGAGATCTCAGCTCTGGTTGGGGCACAGCCCAATTTATTTCTGGGAAGGCAGAGTGTGAAAGGGGAGAACCCTGAAGAACCATGGGGGAAATATACAAGGTCATTTTATTAAAGGGCAGGCAATTATACTTTCAGGGAAGTGGCCTTTAGTTGTACTAAATTCATGCCTGCTCTTACGATGAGTTCAAACTTTTAGAGGCACAAACTGTGTAGCAAGGGAGAAAAAATAACTAGGATTCATCACCAAAGGAACCAGTCCATCAACAGATAATGCATTTAAATATCCTAGTGCAAATGATCTAATAGAAACTATCCAGTGGTGATCCCTAATCCCAAAGGGTCGGTCTAGCAAAGTAATGCTTCACTAGGAGAGATTCTCATCCCAAGAGACATTTGGCAACATCTGAAAGCATTGTATTTGTCACAACTTGGGTTGCTCTAGATGATGGATGGAGGTCAAGAATTAATGCTGGACATCCTACAGTATACAGGATAACCCTCCCCAAATAAAGAATTGCCTGACCCAGAATGTCCATAGTGCTAAGGAAGAACCCTTCAGAAAAGTCAGCAATACTGGGCCTTCATCCCTCACCTACAAAGTTCAAGCTCATCCCCTTTGGTGGGTTCTCTCAACACCCAACACAAAGCCACAATGTGTTGGGTGCTAAATAAATATCAATTATCACATGATAGATGCTGATCATCAAAGAAGTTTGATACAATAGAAGAACAGGACTTGGAGGTAGATGCCCCTAGATTTGAATTATTTAATGTACAACCCATGGGACTCAAGGCCTGTGGCACAGCCACTCTGAACCTCAGCTTTCTCATCTGATACAATGGAGTGGATGCAAACAGGAAATGGGGAGACACATAAAAAGCAGCCAGCAGCATAGGGCACAAAGTAGGTACTCAACAAATATTTTTCCTGACAACCTCCCTCCCTCACTAACCCTAACCCTACCCTAACCCTAACACCATTGTTAGATCACTCTTCACCTATTTCTAATATATATATCCTATATAATAAAAAGCTAATATGCAAATTGACTAAACGGCAGAATGACTGGTCACTATGATGTGCACTGATCACCAGAGGGCAGACGCTCAACACAAGAGCTTCCCCCTGGTGGTCAGTGTGCTCCCACAGGGGGAACATAGCTCAGCCAGAAGCTGGGCTCATGGCTGGCAAGCGCAGTGGCAATGGCAGGAGCTTCTTCTGCCTGTGGCTTAGACTAAGCCATGAGTCGGACATCCACAAGGGCTCCTGGACTGCAAAAAGGCACAGGCTGGGCTGAGGGACACCCCCCCTCCGAGAGTGCATGAATCTCATGCATTGAGCCTCTAATATATATATATATATCCTGGGTCATAAGGACCAGTCACAACCGAGGCTTGACCAACCAAGAAGTCAGTCCTGCAGTCAGCACTGGGTTGCCACCTGCTTCCGCTCCAGGTGTGATGCCCCAGCACTGACTGATGAGGGGGCTGAGAACCAGGGCCAGAGAGAGGACTGAAGAGAGAAGCAGAGACTGATCTGTTGCCTTTGTGGCAGCTTTTGATCAGCACTAGCCTCTCTCTTTCTCTCCCAGTCTGGTCAACAGCCAAGCCTCCATTTCTCTCCAGGCCTCCACCAGGGCTGCTGATCAACTCCGCCTTTCTGATCAGGCCCTGTTGATAGGCCCAGAGATGCTGACTAGCATAGGAACTGACCAATCAGAACCAAACTGGACAGCAGAGGAGGGAAGTTGGGGGCAAGATCAGGCCAGCAGGAAAGGGCAGTTAGGGGTGATCAGGCAGGCAGGCACAGGGGTTAGGAGCAATCATGTAGGCAGGCAGAGGCAGTTAGGGGCAATCAGGCAGATAGGCGAGCTGTTAGGAGCCAGTGGTCCCAGATTGTGGTTGGACATCCCCCAAAGGGGCCCTAATTAGAGAGGATGCAGGCTGGGCTGAGGGAACGCCCCCCTCTGTGCATGAATTTCATGCATGAGCCTCAAGTATATATATAAAAGCCTAAGAGACCCTTAAATTGTTTGACCATTCGACCAGTAGTTATGATGCACACTGACCACCAGGGTGCAGACATTCAATGCACAGGCATGGGAACATGGAACAGACTGATGAATCTCAGAGGGAAGTTGGGAGGAGAGAAGGCAGAAAGAGATTAACCAAAGATATTGTATGCATACTAGAGGCCCAGTGCACAGATTCATGCACCAGTGGGGTCCCTCAGCCTGGCCTGTGGAGATCAGGCCAAAACTGGCAGTCTGGCATCCCCTGAGGGGTCCTGGATTGTGAGAGGGTGCAGGCCAGGCTGAGGGACCCCACCGGTGCACCGTGCACTGGGCCTTTAGTTTTGAATAAATGACCAGGTTTCTTTCATTTTTCCTAAGTAGTTATTAGCCCAAATCCCTTAATCATTTATTTTATAGGATTTACACACATTGAAATCATAAAGAAAATGTAGACTTTAATTTTCAATACTCTAACAGTTTTAAAATTTTTACCACTAAGTTTTCTCAGAAAGAAAACAAACC
>PVJC01042532.1:0-14891 GCA_004026665.1 Murina feae
ATGCCCTTGACCGGAATCGAGCCTGGACCCTTCAGTCTGCAGGCCGATGCTCTATCCACTGAGCCAAACCGGTCAGGGTAATTTGCTATGTTTTATATTTATTTCCAACATAAACAAAATCACAACAGTGGCGACATGAACCAATGAAAGATTAGGAAGCCATGGTGAACATGCGACAGCTCAGGGCACTCACCAGGTCTGGATCAGCATGAAGACAGCCCCCAGCATCAGGGGCCTTTCTTTCCACTTGCTTTTGGCTGGCAGTTACTTTGGCTGGACGAGCACGATACCCACCTCCACTGATGGGAGGCTGGACGGGTCTCAGGCTGGGAGCCTCTTCCCTCCCGCGATCGCGGGGTCGGTGACCACGGGCACCAACATCGCTCTTCAGAGAAACAGAATGTAGAGTGTTATAGAAGATTTGAGATGTGACGATTCTAGCATCCTTATTTTATAATTTAGGTTATCACACAACTGATGGCTTGCTTAAGGCCCATCAGCTGCATGAGTTGGTAAATCAATAGGTTGCTTCAGTAACAGCAGAAAGAAAAACTGTGCAAAAAGCTGCTTATCTCAGGTAGTTTTTAAAAAGAGGCTCCAGAATAAAGCTGCATCATATTATGAGTAGTAATTATCTTAGATCCCATACATGGGAAGACACAAAATATTGAGAAATCTATATTTTCAGGAAGAATAAATATTCTCAAGCTACTTGGATTACTAAATTCCTATAATTATCATTAATCATTTCCCCATGTTCAGTTTTTATGTATTGATGATTAGTTTGGATATGCCCTATATAAAAATATCCTAAAGCAATATGGATTTATTCCTTGTAAGACAACGCTTGACTCCAATATGTTTGAAGAGGAAAAAGGCACTCTGAAGCCAGGCTGCTTGGTTCTATCCTACTATCTCCTAGCTATAAGGTCCGAGGCAAGTTACTTTATTGGTGTTCATTTTCTTATCTGTAAAATGGGGATAATAATAGTTAGATCCATAAGACTTAAATGATTCATTGCATAGGGTACCCTCAGAAGGATACCTGGCATAAAGTAAGTATTTGTTATTATTTTTATTGCAATCACACATAAAGGTACTATAGTTTAAGTGCCCTGTCTGCTATTAATCCCAATTTTCTTCCTATCTTCTATCAACAAACGTATTTGATAAGCCATCCTAATGAAATTTCTTACATGATTTCTTTATCAAACAACATGTCTTTTCTCGTATTTAAAATATTTCTCAAGGTATGTGTATTGTGATTAAAATTATTTGTTAACTTAAAAAATATTACATTAAAGGATAATGAAGTGGAAATATGCATTGCAATATAAAAAGGGTTGACTTGAATTAACTATATTTTCATATGCTCTTTGTCAGTTATTTAACCCTTTCAGGCTTAATTACAAATTAGCAAAAGTTTTGAAACAGAGACTAAGCTTTTTAGTTCGTTTGTGAGCCTGGAAGTCAGTCACTGACTCTATTTGGAATTTTACTGTCATTTATTCATTAAGTTATAATATTTAACATTTAGTGGAGAGTGCTAGGCTTTCAATCCAGACAGGTTGGTTCCTAATTCCCCTGCTTAATTGCTAGACTTAAACTGTAATATCTGTTATGTGTGATGGCAATAAGAATAATAATGTGTGAAGGCATGAGGTAATATACATAATTCATTTTGAAGATGTGGTCTCTCAGAGCTGGTCTGTTCTAACAGGAATTTTATAGAATATAATTCATTTATATATTACAAATCAATTTATAACAAGGAAAAATATTTTCTTTTCAATTCAGAGTGCTATTAGAAAGGTAGCATTGATGGTCGAGCTTTATAGAGAAAAAGAAATAAAAAATATTTTAAAAATTTATATGGGTGTTTAGGTTTATGAAGACCACTTATTGAAATAACTAACAGTAGAAAATCCATTTTGAAAACCTAAACTAGTAACCTGTCTCTGTAGGGATCAGTTTGTGAGCAAGAATGTCAAAATGCTTAGCCAAATACTTTACAAATTCTTGAAATTTTTCTTACATAATGCAATTAACCAGACAAAAATATTTTTGTATGTACAGTTTGATAATTAGATCACTTAGATGCCCTTCCAATTAAAAAATGATTCAAAATTAATCATGTCATTTAAACATTATTGTATACTTTTCTTTCTAGTGGGATGATGCTGTTATATATGAGAAATTTGATCCATTTTGATATTAAAATTAAAATTCTTTAAGTATTCATTTGCCTAAATGCATTTCTGTATTTTTGATATCTTCAAAGCCACAGGAATAAATCAACAAAGATAGTACTTGAGGAAAACCTGTTCTACAATTGAATAAATCAAACTGGGAAACTGATATACCACTGAATAAGTTAGTCTGGGCTATATGTTTCATAATCATTAATAATAACAATAAATGCTACCTATTATTTAAAATTTTAATTTGAAAAAAAATTTTCATTTTTTATCACTGCTCTTGATGTAATATTCCACTTTTAGATTTGGTTTGTAATTTTCATTCATAAATAGGCAGCAATTTCAGGAGTTATATATGACCCTTCTTCACTACAGAGAATCTATCTACCACAGCGTTTTACTTTTAAAATACTATCTTTTGTTATTTTATAGTCTGCAAAATTTTCAGATTTTTGTTTTCATAATTTAATAATGTGTTGCTAGAACTAAACAAAATTCATAGTACTTGGGATAACAAGTGAGAAAAACACATCTTACCTTAGGTATCTCATCTTCTTCCTGGGAAAATGAAAGTGATAAACCAGAAAACAAGAAATTAATATTTCATTTTTATGTAAGAAATACTATATAACATTCTTTAAATAAAATGAGTCCCTGAGATTGATAGTTCCATTTCATAACTAAAATAGACATTAATCTCATTCAAATAAATATTCCATATGATTATGATTGTTATTTTACATTAATAATATTAGTAATAATATAATAATAAATTTTAAAAAGTCACCTCAAACTCAGTGGTATAGTGAGACTGAACTGCAAGCACACATAATAGTAGCAATAATAGATGTTTCATGATTTAAAATTTTTGGAAGTTCCAAGAAACCGTCCTTCGCTTGTGAACTTAATTGAGAGCTCTTCAATCCTATATATACCTGAATCCTCTGTTGAGTGTGACTTTAGAAATGGTTACCTTTCTTAGTTAATATTTAATTTTTTGTACACTTGTTGGCTGAACCATTTTACCACTTAAGCAACATCTTCCCAGCAAGACTTATTTACTCGTCATTCAACTATTCTCTCTTGACCAAATTTAGAAATACCAAAGTTCTTTAATTCATTTAATTGGACAATATGATGGGAAATTAGGACATTCCTAAAAGAGATGTGTATCACATTTCCTGTAAACTAATGTGTGAGGAAAAAAATATTTTTAATCCAAGTACAAACAACTAGACCTACTCACAAGGCATCCACTGCCATCGTGAGCTCACTAAATATATAGCATAAATGCTTATGTTTTGAAGAAATCATGTAATTCAGTTTTAAAAGAAGCCACTAAAATTAATAATAATTTTATATCACTATGTGTTTATTAATAGACATTAATCAGAACAACAAAATTACAATTCATACATATGCTCTGATAGATAACATCAAAAAGAAATGTCTTGACCAGTTAGCATTGCTCAGTAATTGAGTATCGACTTATGAACTAAGAGGTTATGGTTCAATTCCAATCAGGGCACATACCAAGATTTCAGCCTGGGTTGGGGTGCAAAAGTGAAGTAACTGATCAATGTTCCGCTGTCTTTCTCATTTCCTCTCTCTCTAAAAAGCAAGAAAAACATGTCTTTAGGCTAAAAAAAAAATTTTGTCTTCTATTTTGCTCTGACCACATTTCATATTTTGTCCTTTCTTAAGTTAAAATACTCAACAAATTCTAAACATTATTAAAATAATTAATAGATTACAGATACCCAAGTCAAAGTCATTATTACAGTGACTAGATACATATTTGACATTTTAGTTATATTATACTAGTGGCTGGGTGCATAAAATTTGTACACTGGAGAGAGCCCAGCCTGCACCCTCTCACAGTTTGGGGGTCCATGGGAACTGGGTCTAAGCCCTCAGTCGGATATCTTAATGCTGCCATGGAGGTGAGAGAGGCTCCTGGCATCACTGTTGTGCTCGCCAGCCATGAACCAGGCTCAGGGCTTCTGGCTGAGCAGTGCTCCCCAGTGGGAGCACACTGACCATCAGGAGGCAGTGTTGAGTGTCTGCCCCCTGGTGGTCAGTATGTGTCATAAGGACCAGTCATTCCATTTTCTATTTGCATATTAGCATTTTGTTATATAGGATTATACTAGAGGCCAGGTGCATGAAATTCGTGCACATGTGTGTGTGTGTGTCTCTGTGTGTGTGTGTGTCGGGGGAGGGTTATCCCTCAGCCTAGCCTGCACCCACTAGCAGTCTGGGAGTCCTGGGAGGATGTCCAAATGACGGCTTAGTGGGCCTAAGCTGTCAGTTGGACATGCTTAGTTAGGATTGCCCCGGAGGTGGGAGAGGCTCCCACCACTGCCACTGTGCTTGCCAGCCATGAGCCGGGCTTCTGGCTGAGCGGCACGCCCCCTGTGGGAGCACACTGACCACAGCTCCTGTATTAAGTGTCTTCCTCCTGGTGGTCAGCATGCGTCATAGTGACCAGTCATTCTACCATTCAGTCATTTGCATATTAGCCTTTTATTATGTAAGATATGCTGTAGATGAGGCCCCCTAGAACCATAGAAATGCAAAAAAAAAAAAAATCATTGTTAACTTAAAATAAAATTGCCCCCCTGTGGGGCGTATGCTGCATCTTGAGAACCACTGGGCTTGACACTTTTCCTCTCTGAGCTTCATTTCTGCATATGCATATACCATGGGAATTGTAATCTCTTTTCCGCCTACCTCACTGGTTGTCATGCGGAGGTTCTGAGCTAATAAACCTAGAAATGTTTCACCAATAAGTGATGTCTAAATGGAAAGGAATTGTTATTTTTAAGTCCATGGGCACCCTCACAGGTAGCAGGTGCTGATTAGGGGAGGAGGGCATGATTGTTTCCTGGGACTTTAGCTTTGGAAGCTTTGCAGAGGGTTCCACAGGCCTCGGAGGGGCAGGCTCTGGTCAGCAGCCCTGTAGTGGTGGTCATCCCTGGAGGCGCTGGTGGAAGATAGGGAGTTAGGAGAGTCCTAGGGGGCAGTAAAGCTGAAGGGGGAGTAATTGTCTTCTTCCCATCCAGTCAGCCTCCCTGTCTCCCCAAGGGAGTGGGGGCTTGAGTAGGGTGTCCATCAGTCCCCCTCCAGGGGTGAAGGGTTTGGGGTAAGGTGTCAGTGCAGGGGGATTGGAAGAGCTCCTCATGGCTGCTTCCTCTTCCTTCTTTCCAATCCAGGCTCCTATCAGGTGCTCTCCTCAGACCCCCTGGAACTTGGCTCCAGCTGCTCATCTTGTGCTGCATGTGCACCAATATGCAAATTAGTCATTACAGGGACACCATAATGGCAATTAGCATATTACCTCTTTATATATAGAATATAGATATAGATATAGATATAGATATAGATATAGATAGATAGATAGATAGATAGATAGATAGATAGATAGATTTTTCTAGGGGCCCAGTGCACAAATTTGTGCACCTTGAAAGGAACTGTGGGCCATGAGTCTGTGGTGGGCACAGGGGCAGGTCTCAGCCCATTCTCCATGCCCTTCCTTGGCTCCTCCTGTCATGACTTCTGGTCCCCTCCTGCCAACAGCCCTGCTCCCACCACCGCTGCTCCCACATGATGATGGTGCTGGCCCTGCTTGCATCCATTGATGGTCAGAAGCCTTTGGGGCCAGTGTCAGCAGCAGATGTGAGTGATAGCTGCTGCCCTGATTGCCTCTCAGGAGCAGGGGGAGATGGAGAAGCCCTCAGGGGCAATTGGTGCCAGCAACCGCCACTCGCACCCGCTGATGGCATCAAGTGATCAGGACAGGTGCTAGAAGCCGACAGCAGATGTGAGCACTGGGTAGTACCTTGGCGCATGGGAGCAAAGAATTTTCAGTAACCACCAGAGGCTTGCCCTGATGACAGCGACTGGTGCCCCACCTTGATCTGGCACCCCCACTCACCTGCTCCACCATCCCACTGTGGCCAATGCCCACCATGTTCCACGCTCTGCCACCTGCTGCCAATGCCCACCTTGTTCCATGCACACCCTCTGGTGGTCAATGCACATCATAGTGATTGGTTGTTCGGTTGTTCTGCATTCAGTCTATTTGCATGTTAGGATTTTATATATATACTAGAGGCCCAATGCACAAAAATTTGTGCACTTGGGGCGGGGGTTCCTCAGCCTAGCCTGTGCTCTCTTGAATTCTGGGACCCCTTCAGGGGATGTCCACCTGCTGGCTTAGGCCCACTCCCCAGAGGATCAGGCCTAAGCTGGAAGTCAGACATCCTTAGCACTGTTGAGGAAGCGGGAGAGGCTCCCACCACCACTGCTGTACTGGCAGTTGGCAGCCTGGCTTGTGGATAAGCAGAACTTCCCCTGTGGGAGCACACTAACCACTAGGGGGCAGCTCCAGTGTTGAGCGTCTGCCCCCTGGTGGTCAGTGTGTGTCATAGTGACCAGTCATTCCCAGTGGTTCTGCTGTTAGGGTCAATTTGCATATACCCTTTTATTATATAGAAGGATATAGATAATGTTTTTAAAATTTTATATTATATTATGTTGTTTACAAAAACGTTAATTTAACACTAGTGAAGCCTTCATGCATCTATTTGAAATAGATGCAGAAACACTAACTGTGGCCCGTTTCTTTTCATTATTTCCTACCTGCCCACCGCCACTGGTAGCTCTCTGCTGCTCGTAGCTCACTGTCCTGCCCTCCTGTAGCTCTCCACCACTTATAGATTGGTCATGACATTACGGCATAATGGATAATTAGCATATTCCTCTCTTATAATACAGGATAAACCACCAAATCCATCTCTCTCGTCTTATTTGTTTGTTGCAATTAGGATTAACAACTCCTACAAGAATAAATAGAAAAACCAAAATCAACAACATGTAAGTGCACTACTTTGTAGCATTTTCTGGATGTTTTTGTACAGAACATGAAACAGTCTTACTAAAATCTTTAAGTGGTTTTATTACAAAGATAGCAGGTTTGGACCAGGAGAACATGTTTTAAACCATGCTTTGATGTGGACTCTTGATAATGCTATGAGACCCACTAAAATTCTTTCTTCTCTTGGTAGCATAAGCTGCTCCCCCAAATTCCTTTGACTCCAATTTATAGAAACAAAGCATTATGTTTAAATTAAGTAAACATTTATTGAATTTTTTATATTTGTGTGCCATTTGTTTACCTGTCCTTTCACATTAGTTTAGTTTTAACTTTTCTTAGAAGACTATACAATCTGACTGAAAAAGCAAATGTGTGCATTAATTAAAATTAGATGCAAGAATACTTTCTTTCAATATGTAACTGAGGAAAAGTTTATGTTAATAATTTAGGCAGGGTTTTATTTTAATAATAACAGATTCTTGCTGCTTTAAAAAAGACTGACTATGACATATCAGTTATACCTCAATAAAAATAAATGAAGTAAAAAGACTCTATAAAGAAGACTAAAACATACTTTTTCTTTTGAGGTGACATTATCCTATCATTATTTTATTTTCACGTATTTACATTTCATCAACTAGCAATAAAACCATTATTTAATTTACAGAAGTTTAAGTTTCTTTAGCATCTTACAAAATCTTGTACAACATTAAAATGAAAACTCCTTTGCATTCCCACTCTTTTCTACTCTGACAGGTTTTCTTGCCATTACCAGTAGGAAGGTGGGAAGGAAGGGGATACACTGGTGAGCCAAACATTCATTCAATAAAAAATTGCAAAATGGATGAGTGCACTAGGCTTCATTGAAACATGCCTCAGAGACCAAGTGCAGATCATCACCTGATTTAATTCTTGGAACCACTAAGGTTCATAGAGATGATGAAATGGAGGCTAGGAGAAGTTAAGTAAACTACCCAAGGCAAACAGGTAGTAAGTGCTAGAACCAGGACTTGACCCAGGTCTGTCTGTCTCTCCAGTCCATGCTCTGTGCTCATTACACCATATTGCCCAACAAATGCAAACCTTGTAAAGAATTTACTGGTATCTTTTTGCTTTGATTGTTGTTGTTGCTTTGGCTAGCCCATTGTCTTGGGACTACAGTGTCTCATACTGGCACACACATTCTTAGCCTTTATTTCCACTTACATTTTCACCTTTTCTATTAGGGTGTGAGTATGGACATTCCTGTCTATATGAGAGGCATGCCTGATGCAGCGATAACTATGAGTTTCTTTCATTCTAGTCCTGGTTAGATATTGTTTTCCTGTAGAGTTATTGATAGTTACACTAACACACTAAACTGCCTAATATTATCAACTACATTACCATGTTTTCAAAGATAAGGAATATATTTGCAGAGATTTTGCTTAACTGAAATACTTAATTTCTTTCAAATGGTGATGCCATTGGTGGAGGAGCAAGGGAGTACTATTTGTCCAGATATGATTTCAGGTCAAGAGTGCAGTGTTCTTCATATTCGCTGATACTATTACATAAGTCAAGGGCAGTAAATCAGTGACAGAAAACATCGTTTGTCCTGCCCAGGAGCCCTCTGGCGCAAAGGGCAGATTTGCGGGCACTGATTGTCAATGCACTGACTCTTGATAGTTTTACAATTCATGTCAGGCCCAGTTTATAGAGCACAAGGCAATTTGTGTTCATCACATACAGCGCCAACTTTGTGGTCAGGTAGTGTGCTAGGGGCCAAGGATACTTTGATGACCAGGAGAGACTTGTGTCCTATTCTCATGAAGTTTTATGTCCACATGGAGAAGGGCACTAAAGTTTTGGCACCCTAAGTCTGCATTTTTGGACAGTGACTTTAAGCTGGTTATTAAAGAAAAAGAGACTCATAAAAAAACAACACACCTTTAACGCTCCCCCCTTTTCCGCCCAACAGACTCAGATGGAAAGGCCTGCTCCATGAAGGAAATCTTAGCTTTTTCACCTTCGCCCAAGTTGAATTAAGTGTGGTAGATAGAAAGCCACCAAGCAGGGACTGGTGGCTAGATCACCCTTGTCCCACTGAAGCAAAAACATGTCTTTCATGCGTGTCCTACTCTTCCTCAGTTATGTGTACATTGTCCATCTTCATTTCTGAAACCTAAAATCCCATTTCCCTTTTTTCTCCTTTGTCCAAAATGACATATACACCCAAAATTGCCTCACCATCTTCAGGAATTTTCACGCTTATGTATTAAAATTTATTTCTCCCTGGCTAATCTGTCTCTGTTAATTGATTAGCCCAGCTAAAAGCACTTAGAAGGTGCGAAGAAAAGTATTCTTTTTTAGCCCCCCCACAAGGGGAAGACAGAAAATGAAAACTACTTGTAAGATGCACAGCGCCTCAGACAGGGACAGATGAGGCTTTGAGAACAGTAACTTAGGGACATAACCTCCTTCCAAGGGAGAAGGGATATAAATGGAAAAGGCTTTTGGACTTGAAACATGTGGTTTGAATGACTATGGTTTATATCATACACCTGACACATGGAAGATATTTGATGAATATCTTTTGAACAAGATCTGAGTGTATGAATAAGTGAGTGAATAAAGTAAAAAGCTGTTGTTTTCTAAATAGGCATAGCTTTTGAGAAACTATTTAAACTAATAAAAGCGGAATAGTAAAATTAACTGTTTCTTTGGGACGCCCAACAGCCAATCAGAACAATGGTATGCAAATTAGCGCAGCCAAGATGGTGGAGGCCCGGGCACGCAAGGGCGGAAGCCTGGCCTCTGCCCTCGCATGCTCCCTCGGTCAGTTCCGGGCAGTGGCGGGCGGCTACAGGGCCGGGAGGCCGTCCAGGCCCCCGGTTCTGCGGCCAGGGCTGGCAATAGAGAGATCACACCAGTGGTTGGTTCTGGGCGGCCTCGGGTGGGAGCCTGCCCGGCCCTGAGGCTGTGACTGGCAATAGAACAATCGTGCCTGCGGTGGTTCCAGAGGGCGGTGAGCAGCCGCAAGGCCAGGAGCCGGGCAGCCCGGCCTGGCTCTGTGAGGCCTGGGAATAGAGCAATTGGGCCCACACGACCTCAGAGGCTCAGTGGCGGGGGCTTGAGGGGGTACCCCCTCGGGGTCATGCTGGAGCATCCTCTGCCCCTGCACAGAGTGTCTGCCACAGGTCCAGCCACCTGGCTCCACCCTGGAGGCCTCCATGGGGCGTGTGCGAGTGTGTGCCTGGTTTCACCCCCGGTGTGTCCGCTCAGCAGCAGGGCCCCCCCAAGGGACCATGCACCAGCGTTCACCCCCTGGCCTGCCACCCCCTGGCCTGCCCCTCAGTGGTGGAGGCCCACCAGGTATGTGCAATGGTAGGCCACCCGGCTGGAAACGTCCATGCCTGTACTCACCAGCCATCCCACCCTCCAGTGCACGAACCCTGAGGGGCCTGTGGCCAGCCTGAAAACAGCCCTCAGCCCCTCACCCAGGCTGGCCATGCATGGCAGCAGGTGGACATCCCCCCCCAGAGGTCCCAGACTGTGAGAGGGCACAGGCCAGGATGAGGGACCCCTTCCTCCCCTCGCCGAGTGCACAAATTTTTGTGCACCGGGCCCCTAGTAGTAAATAATTGTTAGACTCTGTGTACTTTTCTTGTATCCTGAGCTACCGTTTGGAAACCACTATCCAAGGAGAAATTAATACTAAAGAGTTGGAAGCCTGTTTGCACCAGAACTCTGATGGCGAGCCTGAAGCCAGTGTGCTGGTGACCATTGAAATTGGTCAGCCCTCCACAATGGGAAAGCAGAGAAGGTGAAATGTGCTTAGCTAGTTCTGGCTCTTGTGGAGAGTCTTCCTCTATTGCCTTGGCAGATGCCACTTTGTCTTTCTTAAGGGAGCCAATTGCAACAGAGCATGGCAATATGGGAAAAGGGGGATATTTTCTTCTTCAACTCAATGCCAATCACAAGAACTAGAGAAAATGCAGCGATGCTCTCTTGCTTCTGTGGAATCAAGACCACAAAGGTGTAATGAGCACCTGGTGGAGTTCTGTCCTCTTCTCTGGGAATGACCCCTAAAATGCAGGCGTGGGGCTCCAGTGGTCCTGTTAATATTTTGATACCCTGACCTCTTACCCAATCATATTCACGGTAGCATTCTAGAGAGAAATTCTACCAGCCCCAGCAGCAGAAATAACCCAAACTTCTAAACTGATCATTTCATTCTTCTGTGAGACATCTGATGTCCTTCTAAGAGTATTCACGCCCTGTTAGTTAGGCTGAGATGGCTTCTAAGGTTTGCTAAACTAATCCAAAGGGAAAATTAAGATAAAATTTTTAGGAATCAGATTATTTTTTATAGCATAAATTGCACGTTAGGAAAATAAGCTGTATTTTCCAAACAATAAATCATTAAAAGTTTTTATACTTAAGCATACAGCACCAGCAGTAAAACTGTAGAAAATAAAAATGTTTATTTTATTTTAGAGTGTTTTATTGATATCCATTAAAAATATTTTTCACTAATAATTATTTCTTGAATTAAATTAACAATATTTTCTGTGAAATGCTCCCAGGATTAGATTAATGGCATAATAGACATTTATCATTTTGAATCTTCCTATCCAACAATAAAGTATGCAATTTCATTCCAATATTTTTTAATGTCCCTTAAGTTTTTAAAATCTGCCTTGCACATTTTTCATTTAATACTGTTATACGATGGTTTTCCCCATTATATTTTTAACTACATATATGAAAGCTTGTGATTTCTGAATATTATTTTTGTACTCAGATACCTTAGTGAATTTTCTTATTGTTTCCAACAGTTTCTCCAGTTGATTCTTTTTTTTAGGCATAAAATTATACCATTTGCAAAGACTAATAGCTTTGCTTTATTATTTCCTGTTTTACACCACTTATTTCATCTTTCACCCAATTGCATGATTAGTACTTTTAGAAAAAAAGTAAGTGTGGATAATAATGGTGATGTGGAAACTCTAGTTTTGTGGCTGATTGAGAATGTTTTTAATATTCATCTATAACTGGAAAAATATTTCTTAAAATTTACTATGATTAGAAAGACAGATAGTCCAAGTATTCTTTTTTGTTTCTGACCTCAGAAATTCCAAAATAAATGAAAACTTTCACCATTCCTTCCTTTTGAATTAGTGAGGAATTATAAATCTAAAAAAATGTGAAAAACAATTGAACCAAACAATTCTAAGAATATTGTGCACAATTAGTGTTTGATAAAGATTTTTTAATTGAGAGAGAGAGAGAGAGAGAGAGAGAGTTATCAATATGAGAGCAAAACATCGATCGGCTGTCTCTGGCATGCCCCTCCCTCAGAATCCAGCCCACAGTAGATGCCAGGGCAGAACCAACTTTTTGACACCTGACCAACTGAGCCACATCAACCAGGATGGTTAAGATTTGTGATCAAGGAATAAGAAATAATATTTATCATTTTTATGAGTATAAAAATGGGAAAAAGCTTCCTATTAAAAAAAAACAATCAAATGCGTACAAAAATTGACAATGAAATCTACTCTTACGATTTCCTATCATTATTCAAAGGCAAAGGACACACATATTTGAAAGGGAATAAAGAGATCTCAGTATTGGTGAGTTTTTTAAAAAGCAACTTAACCAAAGAAAGGAGGCCTTCCTTTAAATTTGTATTATTGGTTTCACAGGAACAAACTTAATGTTTACATTTGAGTTACTATTCCCATCAGCATTAGGGAAAAATCCTCCTCCCTTACGAAGAGCAGCAGCGACCCCTACTGCTCAAATAAGACATCCTGGTGTTGGCTAGGACAGGGATTCTCAATCTGGTCCCAGATCCTCTAAAGAACCAAAGAAACCTGTAGATCCCTTCACCAGAAAAAAATTTAGGTTCTTATTAACACGAAATTTGCATACGATATAGGTAATTCATGGATCCCTGAGCTAGATACCAGGTTCACTGAGCTCTAAAACTTTCAAGTGTACAATTCTGTGAATTCAAGAGCTTTTTAAAATTTGGAGCAAAATCTAAGTCCAATTGAAATTTACCCAAATCATTACAATGTTTTCATGAGTCTGAACTTATACATTTTTTGAGGGGGAGAGGGGGGTTAACAAGCTAATAGACCTAATAGACTATTATATTTCCAGATATATTAGAATCTTGCTTACATTTCTATAACCTTATTGTCATTTAAAATCATATTCTATTGTATAGTTATTACTGTCTTTATAATTACATGAAATCTAGCACAGTATGTATTTTAGAATTATGGCATTTCCTTGCAAGCCCTACCATCAGTGACCATTTTCAGAGAAAATTAGTTCTCAGTTAAACTCACACTCACATTCAGAGCGATTGCATTTTCATGTATGACCTTAATGGGCTTAATTAATTAAAAATTAAAGAATTTCTAAATGAGAAAATGAGTTCACATTGCTGTACTATCTTTTCTTTTCTAAAAAAATATATTTTATTGATTTTTTTTATAGAGAGGGAGAGGGATAAGAGTTAGAAACATCGATCAGCTGCCTCCTGCACACCCCCCACCGGGGATGTGCCCGCAGCCAAGGTACATGCCCTTGACCGGAATGGAACCCGGCACCCTTGAGTCCGCCGGCCGACGCTCTATCCACTGAGCCAAACCGGTCAGGGCACATTGCTATACTTTCCATAGATTTTTTCCCCTTCCTCTCAAAGTATACGCAGTATGCCCTGGGGACAAGTTCAGTGGACCTGATTAGGTTGAGAAAAAGGCAAGGCCAGAAGCTGCAGAATAGTTACACATGTTCCTTGAGAGGATGAGCTGGGATGCAAACTAAGGGTGCAGGTCAGGTTATTTTTTGTTAAAAGACCACTGCAACGGTCTGTATTTTCGCTCTAATAACAAAGGGCTAGTAAAGGGTTTTAAGCAAGAAAAGCAGGACCGACGTACATTTTAAAACACGTTGGTTGGGGAGAAGGGGAATGTAACAAAAACGGAAACAAGGAGACCCGCTGAGGGCTAAAAAAAAATCTGAATTTGTGCATCTTTCCCTAGCTGGAACCATCATTCTGTTAGCAAGCCTTGCCTCTGTTTTCTCAGAACTATTTCTTGACTTTTGACTAGACTTTTTTCAGGGAAATGTTCGTCTGTTGCAGACGCGCAATCCCACCCCGTTTTCCTTTATTCCCAGAAACGCACGTGCTCCTCGGACGCGGGACTCCGCCCCAGAGGAGGCCGGGAGGAGAAAGCCCCGCCCCCGAGCCCAGGCCGCCTGCGGCGGACCCGCGCGCGCCGTGCGGAGCTACGTCACATCCGGCGTCAGGGCCCCAGGTTCCGGAAGAGGCGGCGCGACGGCGGCGGCGGCGGCGGCGGCGGCGGCTGGTTCTGCCTTGATGGTTAGTTAGTGTCTCTGCGGCGGGAGCCACGGGATACCCGGCAGCATCATGGTCGAGGTAGAGTGACACTTGGGGGCTGGGGTGTTTGCTCTGCGGCTGTTTTTCGTTGGCGGCGGGCGTGGGGGGTCGAGTGCGGTGCGACTCTAGGGAGAGCAGAGGCTGCGCGGGAGGCTTGTTTGGCCGAGGCCCGGTGTCCCAAGGTTTTGTGCAGGGAGAGGGGCTGGGTGGCAGCTCGGCTTGGAGGTTGCGTCCCAGCGGGAAGCCTGGGTCATGCCTGCAGCCCTTAGTCGGCCCTGGGGCACCGGTGCTGGGCGCTGTGAGCGGCGCCCGCGGGGTGGTGCCGGTCATTCTGTGTCCGATGAGACTGGTGGTCTCCGGTGGTGGTCCCTGTGTCTCCCTGCAGCCGATCCCCAGGAGAACCTGCCCTTCT